>PVJO010002516.1:0-141954 GCA_004026905.1 Hystrix cristata | reverse complement strand
TAAGTGTAAATAAGGACAAAGGGGTAGAATAGATATTTTGTTTAAAAAAAAAGAGAGATAGTATTCAAAAGAGAGAACTAGATAGGGAAAAGGGGGATAAAGAAGAAGGTTAAAAGAAAAGTAAGATGAAAGGGGAAAAAATGGTAAAGTGTAGCTACACTTGTTGCAAATAGGGAGGGGTGGGTGAATGGAAGGGAGGAGAGGGGAAGGGGGGGAAGAGGGGGGAAAACCAAGATGCATCATGTACAGGTACAAAATAACCATGTTGATTATGATCATTATGTGTACAATGTACCAATACATGTTCTTGGTAAAAATAATAATTAAAAAAAAACAACTTTGTCTTCTTGGGTAGCACATTTTCAGCGATTGATGCAACAAATATTTATGTTTCCTTACTGCTGCACTATCAACTTGACCGTTTTTTCTTCTGTTTTGCAGCCACACCCAAAGCAAAATTTACCAGCTCAGTCACCCAAGACCTCTTTGCAGGTCACAACTGTACAGATTTCCAGCAAGCTTGGGGAAACTGCTTTCTTTTCCTCCAGAAAACTACAGAACAGTGCAGGTGAGCCAGGCCTCTAGGCAAACATGGTATTCGGCTACACAGACTGCCCATCCAAGGCCCGTGGGCACTCAGGTTCAGGCAAACCCAGACCGTCAGCTGTGGCAGAGCAAAGCCCTTCTCCAGGTGGTGGGAGGAACAGATAAGAAGTTAGTCACTCATTTGTCTTGTTTCATTTCTAAAAATAAATTTTTAATGTTCTTCCTAAGAAGTAAATGGATATAGTCCTAATGTAAAGGGATGAATATGAAATAGTACAGGAAATAAGTAATAAAAAAAATCAAAATAGTTGAAACTATATGACAGGTACTGCTCCAAGAGCTTTACATATGTCAACTGATTTAATTCTGACAATAGGGTGGGTCCCACTGTTACATTAGTTTTATTAGGAAATTATTATGAGCAGAGCTGCAGAATAATATGGATAGTACCATATGTGCAATTTTAAAAAATCTACATATGATGGGGAGATGATGGTCTGTACTCTAGGCTTGGAGTGTGAGAGTGATCAGGGAAATAGAGGATTTTTACTTTTATTTCACATACATCTGTTTGTTAAGTTTTTAAAAATTAATATGATTATTTTTGTAGTTAAAATTTTTTAATTAAAATTTTCTTCAAATTACTTACCAAAAAATACTATACACCCATTGTAGAATTTTCAGAAAATGAAAACAAGCAAAAATGAGAAAATAAGTGATCTATAATTTCATCACACAGAGGAAAGCATTCTGGTGTTTACCTTCAGTTGTTTTTTTTTTCTTTGTATAAATACATAATTTTATGCCCACTAAAAAATTGCGTCGCACTGTGAAGCTGTTTTAAAAGCTGCTTTTCTTTCAGCTAGCAAAATTGTCATACCATGTCATTAAAGGCTGCACAATATTGTCTTTTGTATGGTTCTACCAAACTTTTAGTCACTTACTGCTGAATTTTTCTTTTACTTTTGGAAGTGTAACAGGATGATTAATTAAACATTTAATGTGGCAGAATAACCTGATTGAGAAACTAGCCATATCTGGTTTTTTTGGCTGTGGACTCTTCAGAAAAGAATGTGAAGAATTTTCCCCACATCCTCCCAAGAGAGTGGCCAAGGCTTCAAGGCTGGGAGGCCAAAGGGGTTTAGAGGTGGATTTCTAGTTGGGAGGCGGGAGTCAGCTTACCTGTGAGCAATGGCTTCCAGCAGGGGGAGGCAGGTTCCTGAGGGTCCACAAATGCAGAAGTTGAGATCCAGCTGGAACCTGCTCCCTTCCTGGAGTGGGCAAAACCTGGTATTCAGATGGCTGTGGGGAAGTGAAAGAAAGACCACTAAGTAGCCAGCCACTGAGAGAGGCCATGATAAACGGGCAGCTCACCACCCTGCTGGGAGAAGCAGTGTGCACAGACAAGTACCAGCAGCCCAAGGAGTAGCTGTTAACTACAGAAGCTCCCCTGAATCAGGACCAGGTACCCTATTCCTACCAGCCCAAGACCTTTGTATGTTTGCTTGGGAATTTTTCATTTTGTTTTGTTTTTAGTAGAATCCAATGAGTCAAGAAAGAAGGCCTAATAATATCAGACTTTTCACCATCTGTAAATGGGCTTTGGGACCAGATTTAAATAAATTCGTAAAAATAAAGAATATGGGTGTCTCTGTCTTGTCAAGTGTCATGCAGCTGTTTGTTCCTTGTTGTAAGCAACACCATGAGGAAGTCACATGGCAGAATCTCTGTGTTCGTCTATGATCACTGGCTGTTCACCTCTGAAGCCAAATGTCTTCTTGGCCGGCCAACAAAGTACAAGGTCTGGCGGCTCCATGAGTTAAGCCCTCAGGATTAAGGGACCTGAACTAGGCCAAGACAGACAAGGGTTGGGTAACCTGAGTCTGGTCCTTGCTCTACATGAATGTGCTTTATATCTCTGAATGAGTTTATGGGTCTCCACTTACTGAGCTGCAAAACTCTGAACCAATGAGTCTGCCACTTGGCAGTCCTTGGTCTTCAGGAGATACAGACAAACTCACATATCCATGGAAACTGTAAGCAGTCCATATTCTCCCATATGCTCCAGCCACATCAAATTGCTGGCCGTGTTCCAAAACATACTCTAAACTTCATGCCTCTGTGATTTTGTCCTTCTTGTTCCCTCCATCTAGAATGAGCATGCCTCATTTTTGCCTGTTGAAATCTTACTCATCCTTTAAAATTAAACAAAATGACATTCTGTCACAAGGTTGCCCATTGGTTTCATGGGAAGCCATCTTTCTTTCTTCTTCCACAGGCATCTTATGCCTATGGAGAGTCATCTGGTACATTTTACAAGCTCCCTGAAGGCAGGGGACAGCCCTCATTTATCTCTGCATCCTCACAGGACCCATCTCAGGATTCAAAGAGTTATGATGCAGCCAAATGTTTGTGGAACTAAACTTGGGACTGGGGCCTAGGCTTGGATGCAGTCCCAGGCTATTTCAGGCCCTGGAACGGGTGGGGTGACGAGAATGCTATGGCCGGGAGATAAAAGTTCTGAGCGGGAATGTGGCCTGGGCTTCACTGACTGGAATAGCCTCTGTGCCCCCACCCACTGATGCCTCCTTGTCCAGCCCCTTTAGGAACAGGAAAACACTGTGTTCTTGCAACTCCCCTCAGCCCCTTGGGCCTTTAGGGTCCTCACTCCACCCATTCCTCTCCTGTGTTCCTATAAAGAGGGCAAAAGCCCAAGCAGGTCTGCTGGAAACGGTTGGAGGAGCTCTGGGGACAGGTCAGTGCCTAAGCTCCTGGTCTCTGCTAGAGCTGCACTGTAGCTCTTGGCCTAAAAGCTTGTGTTGACCCTTTGTCGGGACTGTTTGGAGTGTGGAAGTGGCATGAGCTCATGCTGGAGGCTGGGGAGCTCTGTCCTCACCACTGCAGAATGGGACAAACGCTGAGGGTGGGGATGAGGGAGGTTAACTCTTTTCTCAGGGATGAGGCCAGGCTTGCATTGGGGGTGGTGGAGACTTCAACTACTAAAAGACTGCCCAGGTAGAACCGCTGGGCATCTTGGAGTACAAGGGATGTTTCCAAGATCAGGACAGAGAGGAAATGAGGGCCAGCCTTGGGAATCATGTTGTCTATACGGAGGGCTGGGACGGTGAAATGGTTAATGGTTTGTTGAAAAACAGGGAGAGTCCCTCCTCCAGGGGCCCAGCTGGCTGCAAAGCCAGGAGTAGAGGCTCCAAGGGTGATGCAATGAGGCCCGCCCTGCACACCAGAGAGGGTGAGGAAGGCAGGCTCCCACCCAGCAGCAGCCTCCACACCATCAGCAGTCAACCACTCTCTCTCCTCTGACTCCAACACATCAGCAACAGGGAGGGAACTTTGGGTAAAAGGAGCACGACCCTGACTGGCTGGGCTTTAGGAAACTGCTGCTTCTGCCTGCCATGCTCTATCCAGCCTGCGTCCCTCTCTGATCAAGGCAAATCTCTCTGCTAGCTGCTGACAGATGTCCTGAAGGAGGATCCATCAGGACAGCTAGCGGCCTGGGGAACCTCAACTCTTCCCATTCCAGGACTGTTTCCCGTTGTAGGGGCAGGTGTCAGGCAGAGAAGCAGGCAATGCAGTCTCCGATCCTAGCAAACCGGCACCTCACCCTGCTGCCATCATGCTGGGAGAGGATGTCTAGCTCTGGAGAGTCTGACAGAGTCTCGGGGATAAGGAGAGCACCCATGCCACGTATTCCTGAGAAGGACTTTGCAGCATGGGGCGTGTGGAGTCAGGAGGAGCTCCACTCTCTGAGAAGGTATTGAGGGGTGCAGATTTTCTGACAGTGTTCTGCTCTTGACACTAAGCCCCATGAGGACAGGAACTGCAGCTGTTTAACAAGACATCCTGCTGGGTCCCTGGCACCTAGTACAGCTCCTGACACAGAGCGAGGCTCAATAAAATAACTCAGCAGCCAGAGGCTCATGTCCAAGGCCAATTTCACAATTTCTCCTTTTATGGTAAATGAACTACACACACACGCGCGCGCACGCACACACACACACACGCACACACACGCGTGCACTCATTGGTACAGAAAAAGTACACAAAGGAGTACAAGGAACCATCAGGAGAGATTCTTTCAATGCTGTTTACAATCGCAGGGGCTTACTAGCCTTAACATTAATGGGCTGCAGCTTTGGGAACTGAAGAAAAATACATCAGGATCTCTGGGCCAACCAGCAGAAAGCATTCGAGGAAGTTTCCAGAGCAGCCAGACCCTGGGGCCAGGTTGGATCAGAACAGTGGCAGTGCCATGGCTGGGCCAGTTTCAGCCTTCCTTCTCAAGGAAGCACAATCCAAGTGCAAACAAGTACTCAGTACCAGCAAAGACCATCCTTTCTGGCAGCAAGCAGGTTTCTGTTTATTCCTGTCCTTCTGGGAAGTGGGGCACAGACAGAATTCTAAATTCTGGACAGCAGCTCCTTTACCCTCTAGATTTTTAGCTGGGACCCACATCTTAGCAACGCACATGCTCATAACTACAATCTTTGCAACTGTCTCAAAGCTCTTTAATGTTTATTATCTGAATTAGGTTATCACAGGCCCTGATAAAGAGCTATCATCCTGTGTAGCATGAGGAAACAGAGGTCTAAAAAGGTGCAGAGTCTCAGTAGCTGAGTTAGTAACAGAGTCAAGACTTGAGCCCACATCTCCATCCACCCATATCCACTGGTTTCTCTACACTATGTGGCCCCCCAGGAGCTAGACAAATTCTTGAGCTCTCCCTTATAGCACCTTTTGTCCATAGGTCAGATCCCTTATGGACAAAAGCCGCTTTGTCCAGTCATTGTGTATAGTCAGGACAACTGGCCCTGCTACTTACACTCTTGCTCCCTTTCTCTGGCAGGACCTTCTGCTGTGACCCAACTTTGCCTGCTTTGCTTGAAAGCCATCCACACCCACTCCTCTGCCCTAGACATACATACTCAATTCTACTCGAGTTGGGAAAAACTCAATGCCCAACAAAAGGAAAACAAATAAACTCATAAAACAATTGGATGGAACACTTGGGCAACATGGACAATGACAAGTATGTAAGCGATCTCTGCACGTGGTGATGTGTTTTTGAAATATTGTAATCTGAACAGAGCAAAACACAAAATGACAGGTATGTACTGATCAAAGACATGTAAAAATGTGCTTCTGCAAATTAATAAGAACCACAAGTGAACTTAGAAAGAGGAATTTTTTTCCTCTTCATGGGTTTTTCCTCATTTTAATGTTCAAAATAATAACAAATACTAAAAATGATAAATATGATAATAATAAGCAGAGAGGGAGTGGGAAGAGTGCCTCCCTGCTGGAACCAAAGAAAAGGGAGGAGCAGAGGCTGTGATTGGAATGTCAGAGAACAAGGTCCCTTGGGGCCAGATGGCAGCGTATCCATCTGGAGCTCTGGGGTGGGGGTGGGAGGGTCCTTCACATCACTTACCATGTCAGTAGTGCCACCCAGAGCTGTGCAATACAGCCCTTCCCAGTCACAAGAAAATGGCAAGCCAGAGAGGGCTTGCTCATCCCAGAGAGCTGGAGAAAAAGCCGCTTCGTTGGTCACCTATTCCCAGATACCTCTTGTCAAAAAGATCGTCACAATTTTCTGCACCTAATGCAAGTGCTGCCTGGCAAGAGGTGAATGGCATCCAGGACAAGCATAACCTTTCTCTGGCCAGGTGTCAGGCTGGCAGGGAGCAGCCCAGTGTCGAAGGCACAAACTAGCCTTCCCCGAGCCTAAGAGACAGTGCCCGCCACAGACACACCCAACTCAACATGTCTCAAGCTGACCTCACACCTCAGCAGCCCCGCCAAGAAGACCTTCTCCTCCCATGCTTCCCAGCACAGTGGACGCCACCACCACTTCCCCACACCGAAATACTAACCATTCTCGTGACACACCAAGCTGCTTCAACTGCCCCGCCTTTTCTAAGGCCTTTGCTTCAGCCTGCAATCTCTTCCTGACTCATCTACCTCTTCGAAGTCTTTCCTAGTCATCCTCTCAGCCCCGCAGCACCTCAAACATCCACCGACTGTCCCCAGGTAAAAGTCAGTGCCTCATCTTATTTGCTTCACCCAACATCTAACATGGCTCCTGGCACATCTTCAGCATTAGGAACAGTCATGCATAACTTAACGGAGGCAACACATTCTGAGAACTGCATCACTGAGCGCAGCGAGTCATCACTGTGCAAACACCACAACATGCACACGTACAAACTCAGGCAGTACAGCCCACTACACACCTACCCTGCATGGGATAGCCCATCGTGTCTAGGCTGCAGACCTGTGCAGCACGTTCCTCTACTGGATATGGCAGGCGTTTGTAACACAGATGTTTATACTGGCACCACTGTAAACGTGCAAGTCATGTACTGCACTACAACATTTTAAATTTAGCTGGTTTAGCTCTGTTATCACCTTACGGGACCGCTGTCATATATTCAATCTGTTGATGACTGAAATATCGTCATATGACACATAACTGTGCATTTTATGAGTATAAGAATAAACAAATGAGTGTTTAGGATAAATATCCGGGTGGATGAAGGGTGGATTTGATTAGCCAGACGAAGTCCACAGGTGAAATCTCAGATCTACAACATTTCTAGTGAGAATATCTCCCACTCATCTCTACTCTCAGGCCACTACTTTCTAGAGAAGGAGCCCCGCTGGTCTCCAGATCCTTTGAAGACAGACCACTGTCACACACAGCAGGCATTCCTGACCTTGGGTTTCTACTCTTCTCAAACATGAGGTCCTGAGTAGTTGTCACATTTGTATGTGATTGTGTTCTTCAGGAGGGGCAAGTTTACTAGCAGAGGTACTGTCAGGGGATTGGGTGGCCAAAGACAAGTCATTTTATGCATCCATGAGCAGCAGTCCCCTTAGCTGGGCCATGTGAAGCTATTTTAGGTTTGGGGAGGACGGGCATGTAATGGTTCTCACGGATGTTATGTTGTCACACTCCCTCACTGGGCGAGCTCTTTGATCTCTAGCCCACGGGGTGAGAGGGTGGGGTGGCAGCCATCCGTGCCTTCTACAGTGGCTGGCTCCCAGAAGTGCCTGGCCCCAGTCTAAAGTAAATCACACAGGCCTCCTACCTCTCCACCAGGGCAGCGTGTACTGCCCTTTTGCCTTTAGTCTCAGCATCCTCAGCTCCCTTGGGCCAGTTCATCTATCTCTGCTCTGGCCAGGCACTCAGGTAAGTGCAGTCTGGCCTACTGGTCTCCTTCTTGGCCCAATTCTACCTGCTTTAGATCTGACTCTGTTCTTGTTATCCTCAGCAACAGGAGCACTGTGGGCCTGGCATTAGGACAATCCTTCAATCCTGATTCCAGAGGAACAGAAGAGGAGAGCTCACCACCTGGGTGCTAAAATACAGAGAACTGGGGACTGAGAGACAAAGCACTTAGACAATGGGAACTTAAAAATTCAAATCCAAAAGATAGATACATCTGTTTTTTCTAAAAATAATAACGATACCCATTATCTCACTTGTTTTTCTGTTCACGGGACTTGGAGTTTTCACCTCAGTTCCAACAGGCTCTTTCACTAGTATAGAACAAGCAGCTCAGATCCATGGGCTCTGACCACAGTTCCAGGGGACCCACAAGGAAGACATCATCAAAGATCCCTGAGTCAGCCAGGTGTGGTTTCTGGCCCCCAGCTGGGAGATGAGGACAAAAGATGTCTGCCATCCATATGAATGATTCTGGTATTTGAATCTCCATCTCTTTGCCCCTTGTGCCACAAGAATGTCCCTCAGAGGAAAGTCTGAATGCTCAAAAGGGTAGTCAGAAGGGAGAATCCTAACAGTTGAAGACAAGGATCTGCAAAGTATGTCCTCTTCCAGGCCCTCTTCAAACACAGCACCTCATAAAGCTGAGTGGTTGGAATATAGCTTTCTTCTACAGAGACTTCCGGGGCCCCAGAAGTGACTATTTTGCACTCTCCCCAACTTTGAACATAAATCAGTTGTGGGGGTAGGATATCAGTTCAAATCACAACTTCTTTCTTGACAAGGTTGACACAAACCCGGTTGGGTTCCTGGATATAAAATGATGGGCTTGGAATTTAGGGGAAAGGCACTGAGGGACACTTGGATTGCTCAGCACAGTAGAGAAGAATCTGGCTTCTCAGAGCCCACTAAGGAGGCGAGGATGAGGTAAAGAAATGAGAAGGGAAAGAAGCAACTGGAGGAAGCTAGATGGGCAATGGACAAGGGAGTTTGGGGGTGGTGCAGCCATTGAGAAATCCCAGGGTGGTGAGACAGCCAAAATAACTTTTTGGAACATTTCAAAAATGTGATTTAAAATTGTTTGCTGTGTGATGTAACCTCTCCCCTGTGATCCACAAACCTTCATTAAAAGTTCTGCTACATGTTACTGCCTCATTTTGTGGTTGCTCTGGAATAGGTGTGGGGGCTGAAAGGAGAAGGGAGCTGACAGCAGGAACTAAAGAAGTAGTCACAAGACCAGAATAGTGAATAAAATTCCAGATGAGGCAGAAGAGTAGAGTCAGACATGACCATGAAAATCTAAGCCCTGCCCCCCTAACTTGGTCATTCACAGAATTCCTGGGGAGGGTATTGGACTTTCCACAGGACATGGGAATTGGAGCCAATGACATTTGACTCAAAGGACAAGCTACCTCAGTTGACATTAGGTTACAAACAGGCTTGGCCTCTCCAACTTCACTAAGCCTTGCAAAATATAAAACGTGTCACGTGCACCTGTGCTCTCCAGAGACTTAGCACAGACACTGCACACAGTAGGGTGCAGGAAGTGTGTGAGCAGCCCACGAAGGCCCTGTATGGCTGCTGAGACTTGGCAGAAGTTAATGCCTGAACAGGAAAGCCAATCTGGCCTGGCCTTCTCCCTCTGCCTCTGACCCTTCACCCTCTGACCCGCCAGCCCTATCTCAATGACCTCTTCACAGCAGCGCTGCAGCCTTAAAGTCTTGTAAACAGGCAAGGCCCAGAAGGAGATTGTGGTGGAGGCTACAAAGGGTGGTGAAGAAATCAGACCGTTCTGAGTCTATTCTGCCCTCCTCACTTCCCTGAGACAGGGACAGGGAGTGGCTATTTTAGACCCTTGATTTTTCCTGGGACTGGCTATAGGACGTGTCGTGTGGTGCTCTAGTCTTTTCTCCAAAGCATCCTTCTAATGCTCCGCGCACAAAACCCAGTACCCCAAATACCTTCAGTTCCCCAACATCCTTGCAGAAACCATCGCTGCTCACAGGGGAGATGTCGCCACCTGGCGGCGCAAAGCGTACGACTCGCCCTTCGTTACCCGCGAGTGTAAAAAGAGGAGGAGCGGCTCCCGCGGCCCGGCCCGGCGTGGTGACGTCACGACAGAGCGCCCTTTCTCCCCTCCTCTTCCCCCATCCTCGGACGTGCCAGTACTTGACGTGGCGTCACCTCCCTCTACCCGTACTTTGCGTGCGTGTCTGCGTGCAGCGGAGGTGGTGGCGCGGGCAGGTCGGAGCTGCGCGCTGCCGCTTCTGGTGCTTGGGTGGCCGCTGGTCGCTGTCCGGCAGTCTTGGGCTGCCGAACGGAAGAGGCTCCGGCCCGAGCAGTTCAGAATCTCACGCAGCTCGGCACGGAGCCTGGCGGGAGGGTGGGCAAGCGCGTGTCGGAGGGCGCCTCGCGGGCGGGCGGACGCTCGGGAGGGAAAGAGGCGGGGGCGGCGAGTCAGCCGCTGGCCTGGCCGGCCGGGGGATGTCGATGCCTGACGCGATGCCGCTGCCCGGGGTCGGGGAGGAGCTGAAACAGGCCAAGGAGATCGAGGACGCCGAGAAGTACTCCTTCATGGCCACCGTCACCAAGGCGCCCAAGAAGGTGCGGGGACTCTGGGTGGCGGCGGGGGACGGAGCTCCGGCCTCGCGGGAGGTGCGCGAGCAAGCCCTGCCCGGGCCCGGGAAGTTCGGGACTTCAGGGGCTAGGGCTTGGGTGATCGAGACGACTAAAGTGGTGTGGCGGGGGAGAGGCCCCCGGCCTGTTCCGAGCTGAAGAGGACCCCCCGACCTCGCTTTCCTTTGTCCCTCGGCCCGAGTTCTCCGGGATCTTTTTAAAACCCGACAGGGCCAGGCCTTAAATTTGCGACTGACTTTTCCTGGTTGAAGGGCCTTGAAGACGTGGGTAGGAGGGGGCGAACCAACTCATCTGACCCCGTGACCTGCCCAGGGGGATGAGAGTGTACAGAAAAGCTTCCCTCAGGTGATTGGGTAAATCTGGCAGAGCTGCTTCAAGCAGCTCTTTGGGAGCAGTGAACGTTTTATCCCACGACTGCGTGATAGCTTAGAGGCAAGAAGGGGGAAAAATGCGTGAAACCAGTTCTCTTATTGCACGTGAAGGCAGTGTGGGCAACAGGAGATTGAAAAACAAACTGTGATTTTCACCTAAGGTCTTGTAGTTGCTTCAGCGAATGAATGCAAGAAATGGACATTTGGAGGTTGGTGACAGGAGACACCATCATGGATGGAGGTAGATCGTAGAACTGTGTGAATAGATCACTTAGACATTCCTCCAGAAAGGAGCTTGGGTGGGTTGGAGAGGTGGGTGGTAAGGAACGATTGCTCATTCTTCACTGCACTTACTAAGAAAAAGTTTCATCTATTGTGCTGTGGGTTGAGCTCAAAGGACACCCTTCTAATTCTTTTGGAAATGGCAACCTCTGGAGATTTTTAAACTAGCTCTCTGAGTGGTGAAATTGGGATCCTAGTACTTTTTGATCATTTACTGCCAACCGCCCACATTTTAACTTTCCACATACCTGGCACCCAGTTAACAGTAGACCAGAGAACGTTTGCAAAGAAGTGACCTTTCTAAAGCCAGTGAGAATCCAAACAAGTATTTCCCTCGTTTACAAAGACAGTGTTTCAAAAGTATCTCTGCCTGCATAGTTTAATGTGATTCAGGGCTTGTAAATCTGAACAAAACAAGGTTTGCAAGAATAAAGTCCTTGAGGCTCCTACACCTGAACTAGTTAAGCTGTCTTAAGTGGGAGAGTTGTTTTTTTTTTTTTTTTTTAAGACAGCTAATCTAACATTCCAGAAATCAAATGCAGGACTGAAAAGGCAAGTCATCATTGTGTACTTTAGTTTGTTTTCTGACAAAATTAAGATTTTTACGAACAATGCCTTTAAAAGATTGCGAAAGATCCCTTGATCCTAAGGAGTCTTTTTGACCTTATTTTCAGTGCTCTCAGTTCATCTGACTGCTTTGTTGGGGTAGTAACTCTTTGTAATCTTCACTGTTCTTGGGAGAAACAGTTACAGTCCTTATAAGCAGAGTGTTTAAGGGTAGTACCTCAGATGAGGTAGGAGAAAGAATGGGAAAATCCTGATAACCTAATTCCCCCAGCTCTTCCACTCCCCATTACCCCATCTTCTTTTGTCTAGTTGCATCAGAGTATTAAGCTGCTTTATTGTTACTTGACTTTTATATGCCTACATTCTTGGAAGTGCCAAAACTAAGAAGGCAAAGTCTGTGTGGTAGATTGTGAACTTCGAGAAAGACAAGGACTCTTGTTCACTATTGTAACTATTGTGTCTAGTTGTTTATTTCCCACGTACTATAGCAGGTACTCAAATATTAATTGCTCATTTGGCTAACTAGTAACTGAGATATCTGAATGGCTGTCTATGAGGAATAAATATCCCTTTTCCCTCTTCTTCTCAGAAGGACTATTTCTAATGTGTATAATTGTGAGGCCAAGTGCTAATGACTTCAGAGACTCATTCCATTAGCTAGAAGAAGCAAGTCTCTGGCAGGAGTGTGGAAGACCCTGTTGTAAGTTTCCACTTGCTGGAAAATGTGCCCCCGTGTTATTAATCTTGTTCTTTCTGAGCTTTATTGAGTAGCATTTACGTAGCACTTGTACTGAAGTGCTTTATGATGACTAATTACCCTTCCCTAGTGATGATAAAAAGCATTTATTTAGTTAATGGATCAGCTGAGGACTAGTCAAGGTCACATTGCAAGTCCTAGATAATCTGTTTTTCAGAATTTCAGCTGAATTTGACATTATGACTTAAGTCACTTTTGTCCCTCTGCCATGGGTTGATAATGTGGGAAAGCATGGGGAAAGTAAGAGGAAAAAAACTAGGCTGACCTTGTACAGAATGGTGTGAGAAAAAGGCCTCTTCAGTTGGTACAGTCAGTCCTTTACCTATGAGGCTTTCAGCCTGGCTGTGGACTATGTAATCCTTAGATCATTCCAATCCCTGAGGCCTCTCAGGAATTGAGGACATTCCTGGTGCCAGAGGATATAGGTTACCTCAGGGTGACCTTAATGGTCCTCGGTCAGATCAGATCCTAGTGTAACTTTCTGGTCATCCTTTATTCACTTTATTTGCCTTGAATGGATGCCCATCAGTTACAAGCATAGATAGCTGAATTCTTCAACTGTAATCATGACTCAATTCAATTTTGTATGCACTTGGGGTCCAGAACAGTGCAATGTATGTCACAGGGCTTGCTGGTTTGATTCAAAGCTTGAAATATCTGGCTTTCAAGAAGCCAACTAAATTGGTACCCTTCAAGCAAACAGCTTCTGTGTTCCTCATTGACCAAATAAGTGCCTGTTGTTGGGAACTGATGGAAATAGGGAGTTAAAATGCAAAAGTATTAAGGTATTCCCTTTTATAAATGAGCAGTCGAGGTATTTATAACAGACATAAGTATAGTGCCTATAAACACGGAGTCAAACTATAGAAATTAGGAGTGGAAGTATTGTTTGCCTGAGAGTTAAAACAGTTGATGTAGTTGATTGTCACAGGCATCTGTACACATCCTAACAGCCAGACGGCAAAAGGTTTCAGTTACAGTTTCCTTAGCAGGCATGGGAGGTAATGTATACCAATTCCTAAAGAAGACAACTTTTCCTGACCAAATTCTAAATGTTCATGGGAACACAGTAATAGATACAGTATGATTCACACGGTAAGGTTTGTTCACAACTTATTGGTGATTTTAGATAATACATACAGGAAAACTTGCAGTGAGAAAGGAGTTCTTATGTAGTAAGGGTGGGTGTGCATTGTAAACTGAAGATCTCTGTTTAATGTTGGTGTTATTAGTCAAACCAAGTAAGTCATCTAGTTCCCCATAATCATGGCTGTTTATCCCTCTTTTTTTGCTACTTTGTGTTGCAGAGGTAATAACTGTCCTTGGAAGTTTAGAAGCTAACATTGTATCAAATTAATTCTTCTTTAATAGCATAAAACTAAATGTCCAACTTGTTGGTGAAACCTCCTGCAATAGACATGTTTCTCCAGGATGCCTATCCCGGAACATTGTCTATTTTCTGGACTTCTGAAGATTTGGGTGAGGAACTTTCCCCAGTGGTACCTTAGACACTGATCTAGAATCTGAGTCAGACCTTTGCCACAGGAAAGAATAATATAAGAGAAACTACTTTTGCTTATAGGATATATTTTACTTGATTAAAGCACATATAACACTAATTCATTTTAAGGATTAGGAAGCACAGCAAGCAGAGCCCCAGTGAGGACTGCCTAGTTGTTAATTGGATAGTAGAAGTACATGATGCTCCTTTTTTTCTTGGAGTTATCTGAGGGTATATTCACAGTGCCATTTTACAGAATTTACACCAGTACTCATCAGAATCACTGAGAAGAGATTAGATAGGTTGCCTGTTTCTTACCTTCTTCACATCATTACTATGTCTTGATTCTCTAGGGCAGCAGCTTTTTGGTCAGAGGTATAAGAAGACCCTCTTTTGTGGTCCCGGGGATCAGACCTGGGGCCTGGAGCATGTTAGACACACCACTGAGCTACAGTCCCGTCCAGAAGCTCCTGTCTTTTAGGTCTCTCCACAGATACAGATCTCCTCTATTTCTTAGTTCAATTTAGTTACACTCTGGTTTCCAAATTAGTTTGATCCAAGTTCCTTTAGAGATTGAGCTTTTAACAGAAAAATCTCATTGTCTGAATTCTGTACCAGCAAGATGACAGGTAAGTAACTTTTGTCTTATCAAGAGGTGTCATTTGGATCCAGTGTGTTACCCAATATGTTCTTGTAAAGTTATGTGTGAAGGATGTATTGATACAGAGAATCATGTAGATCTTCAGTTGCCCTTGACTCATAATACGTTTATTCTCCCATCTTTACTAGTTAATGATTGGCAAACAGGCACTTTAATGGCCTCTGGGTCATTTGAGGAACTGGCCAGTACAGGAGAATCATTTATATCTATCTGACTCTCAAATTTGGGAGTTGAAATACTGAATTTTTATAAAGAAGGACCACCATCATGGTACTATTGTGAACATATAATTCAGAACTGAATAATGATTCCGAGTACATTCTCCTGAAGCGGATCAGAAGCATCCCCATCATATAAGATTGACACATTTGCATAGACCAGAGTTTTTCCCAACCTGAAATCTTTGAATCCAAAATTGAAGATAGATTCTTATCTCAAATTTTCCTTCCACTTCTTGTCACCACTATCAGTACTTTATATGTGGTAAGTGGTTAGTAAAAATTTATGTAGAATTTCTGTCACCTTTTCCAACTCTATCTTCCTTTTTGGTTGGCTGTTACATAAGGCCTCTGAAACTTCCCCTTTTTATTCTAAAAATGGTGCATAGCAGTGCAATGTCAGTTAAGCATTTGATTTTTGGAGTCAAGTTTACTTTTAGTCTCTACCATCTAATAGCAGTGAGACCTGGAACAAGTGAGTTAACCTCACTGGGCTTCCCTTTTCTCATCTGTAAAGTGAGAAATAATAATTCTTATATGGACGGGGCTCATGCAACTTAAGTTCAAGTGAGAGCCTAATTTTGAAGAGCCAGAATCAGGATGTTTCTATTAGAAGGTCTTTTCAACAAGAAAAAATTTTCCTTGACAGAAAAGGTTGTTTTATGAAGAGCTTACTCCTATTGGACACTAAAATATTTGATTACTAGGAAGTGCATACAAAGTGAGAATTTAGGACTTTCGATGGATGTGAGATGGGTTCTATCTCACCATCCCCCAGCCCCATGGCTCATAACATACAATGCACTGTAGAATGAGGGTCGTTATCAGGCACTGGGCTAGCCCAACTCCAGTTTATATCTTTGAATTGCAGTAGTTTAAGGGTTTTCCTAAACTGCAATCTTTGAATTACATGAAACAATTTCAAAGACTTTGGAATTGTGGGTTCATTTTATATGGTCACATTGAGATCCCGTCCCTATGTACTCTCCCTTTCCAAGGTACTGTTTCTTGCTGCTAAACAGCCTGTTCTAGTTACCTCTATCTGAGTTTCGCCTGCAGAAATGTGTGCCCTTTGCTCCACAGCAATTACAAAACTAGGTGGAGTGTCCATGCCTTTGTTAAGATTCAGACTGCTTTCATTATTGTATTTATCTGTGTTTGATTTTCTAAAGGAATCACCCCAGTGCTTTAACCTCAGAATGTATATAATTGTTGGTAGTGCCCAACAGTATACAGTGGAACTAATCATTTACTACCCAAACTGGATACCAAGTTAAGGTGTTTTACAGACTACTGGTAGTAAAGTAGTACTTAGAATCTTTGAGTAGAGATTGAGAAGAGAACTTTTGACAGAACCACAAACATCCCTGCTCTTGCTTTCTTGCCATCATGGTCCCAATGCCTCAGTTAACATACCTGTGTTGTAACCTTCAGCGCTTACTGGGCCTATTGACATGATCCCCTCTGCCAGCCCAAGCCTCTCCACTTCTTTTAAAATGGACGTCCTGTTCTCAGTTGTGTGATAGAAATGAGACTTAATAAACAGTGTTTGGAACTGCCCACTCTTCCGTGCTGTTCGTCTTGGACTTGTGGACTTGCCTCCAGCTTAATTTTTTACAGTCTGAAGAATTCCCTAGCAGGAGCATTCTCTGTTGTTTATATGTTTTTCTCTTTTCTCCTGAACCTGGAAGTGTGCAGTGGTGTCAGTGGAATCTGACAAAGCCTGTGTATTCAGAGTGCCAAGGCAAATGCTACTGTGCTGATCTGCATTGGCTCTTTGTAAGCTGGATAGAGAATTGGGAGTGGCAGAGTGAAGGGGCTGCAGGCCTAGAGGAAATGAGAGTAACTTGTTTCTTTCACTTCAGTGTCCTGAATATAGCTGTCCATACTGTGTTTCGAGCAATGAGAGGATTTTGAAAGTTCTGTTTCTAATAAATGGTGGTAACTCTTCCAGTACTTAATTGTAATAAGGTGAGCCTGTAGGGCACACATTTCCATGGTCATAAGGGGAATTACCTTATCACTTACCCCCAGGTCTTCCTTGACTTCAAATCCAAGCTTTTGGGCCATGACCTGTTTCCATTGTGGTCCCGGGAGCCTAAAATTTTAAAAAGAGACTTATCAGGAAAGTCACTAGGGAAGAGATTCTGATCTGCCTTCTTTGACTAGCCCTATCTCATCTTCCTCAAAATGTTTTAAGAAAAACTCCTTTGGACTCTCATGATTAACTTTATTTTGGAGATGTAGAAGAGACATTCGTCTTGAATTTTCAAAATGCAAACTTCTCTGTTTCTAATTTCAGAGGAGAGACCGGTTGATGAGTTTGTGTGGAAGGT
The DNA here is from genome assembly GCA_004026905.1 of Hystrix cristata. Lineage (NCBI taxonomy): Eukaryota > Metazoa > Chordata > Mammalia > Rodentia > Hystricidae > Hystrix > Hystrix cristata. Next base: position 124,832 of record PVJO010002516.1, on the reverse strand, counting down.
GGAGAATTGAAATAGGCTTCACTTTTGCCTGTTTGGGAATACTCTTGGAAGTTGCTGGGTTAGAGACTTCCAATGGTTCTTAATCTTTTCAGTACCAGATCCCTGTAAGAATTTCATGAACAGGAAAATTCAGGAGCACAAAAATGTATGTGTGCTTTCAGAAGGTTTATGGGACTCCCTGAAACTCGTTCATGAATTCTGGATTGAAAAACATTGATTTATATGGTTAGGATTCTAAGCCACAATATCTCTTTCCTTCACTGGTCCAGGAACTGTTAAAAAATTATTTTCAACCTGAAGTTTGTGGCTTGGAGCAAAGCTGAGACTACTGGTGTTATTACCTTCCTCCTTGGGATGCTCCCCAGCTTCCCAGGAGACTCATTATAAATGCCTTGAGGGTTTGACTCAGGAACTTTCGCACACTGAAACCAGCATTTTAGCAACTTGGGGGGTGGGTGGTCTGTGCGCTTGCAACCCTGCTGCTTTTCACATGAAATGTGGATGCCCCTAAAGCTCTAGAGCTGCTTCTTGTAGGGCTATTAGGAATAGGAAGCTCACATTCTAGACTATCAAATTAAAATAATGTGCTTCCTTTGTCTCACAAATAGGTTTGGTTTCAGTGTAGCATTTCCTGAACTAAGACAGATGAGGCTATCTGAATCTTACTCATCATTTGATTTCTCCAGTTGAAGCATACTGAGGTAGAGGACCCTATTTCACATCTTGTATATAGTGCCTAGCACAAAACATTGCTAGTAAATACTTACTGAATAAAATACTGTGAGATGATCATCCCCAGGAGAAAATAAGTTGAACTCACAGGGAATCTCTGGCCCACTTTCCCTTTCATTTGGTCAATGCTATTTTTCTTATATCCCTCCACAATAGGTGGTAAAGGAATACAAAGAACTGCAGGTAAAAGGCTGATTAGAATTTATAATAGTTTAGTAGATCCTTTATAATATTAGAAATACTACAGAAGGTAAGGGAGACCGCACCGAATATGTGGCCTGGGTTCCTTAACCCAGGAGCTAGAGATATCCTTAGGCATAATGGGGGAATTTCAGTTTCTCACCATCAAAACAAATTTTTAACTCTGCATTAGGGACACTCTAAGTGAATTACTGGATCTTTTCGTTCTACAACCCTAGCTGATCTCTGTGAGCCAAAGCTGAGCTTGACACCCCAAAGCCATATGTGCTCTCTTTGAAACACACCTTCTTTAGGATTACAGTCTTCTGGGAACTGGGCCAATGCTTTCTTAGTCAGGAGCTCTGTCTGTAGTTGGCACTAAATTTTTCGTGTTGTTTCCCTAAAGTACATGACTTTGGCAGAATTCAGGGAAGAAGGAGAACTTCAGAATTTTGTTGTTTTAGAAGATGAAATAGGTGCTTTGTAGAGACGGCAGATGAGTGCAGCTGTTTGGGTAACTAATTCAGCTTCCTGTTGGTGGTCAGGTGGTCAACAACTTCCTAATTGAGAACTTAAGATTTTAGTGCCCAGCTCCTGAGCACCAGACTTTTTAGCAAGCAAGACATGAAGATTCCCAGTGTTCACTTCTTCTGGGGAGAGTAGCCCAGCTGGCTTGTCATGCTGGGCTAAAATGAATTGTGAATGTTAATTATACTGATCAATACAGTGGCCTTGGTAACAGACTTGTAGCTGCTGTAGAATCTGTTTACTTCTGGTTTGTAACAGAAAAGAGACCGAGTTGGTTGGGGACATGGTGTTCTCACTGTAATACGCTTTATTGTAAGTCCAAGGAAAATGCATCCTGGAGGGGTTGACCTTACTATACCTCTTTCCCCGGATCTCCCAGAGGGAAACATTACTCTGGAGGTGGTTTCTGTTCTTGTTTGCCAATTGAGACTGAATCGAGATTGGTAAAGGCTTGGTTCTTAGTGGAGGTGGAGCAAAGGATGTTTACAGACCATAAAGAGTAGGAGAGCACCTGGGTTGAAAACTGCCTTCTCCACCTAGTTCATGATTGAAAGTGCACAGTTGATGAGATTAGTTTCAGCCTTTGCATTCAGAAGCTAGAGTCCCTCGTATCGGGAGAGTATAGAGTTCATAATTCTGCACATTCTTTTCTGACTCCATAGGGAGGGAATTAGCTGAGTGCTGGGCATGTTTGGAATGATGTATGCTGCCAGTTTTTACTGATTTTGGACTAAGCTATGGTAAAAGATACAATCTCTGTCGTCTTCAGCTCTTTGTCATAGTCTCCTAATATCTTTTGGATTCGTCAGATTGTACTGGCAGATGGAATTAGTATTAAAGGTAGATTCTCTACTTCCTTTGCACTATTTATCTCTGACCAAGGCATATCTAACCCATTTGTTCCTGTGTTCTTTGAATCACTTGATCAAGAGCCTGGAACTCAGTCTGCTTCTGTTTGCCTTTTCACATTCTGCTTAGGTTGTTTCTTAAATCACTACCTCTTATAGGATAGGGAACAGTGGAAGATACCAGTCACCAAGGAAGCTTTTTCAAAATTTTCATTACTTGGGCCCTAAACTAGACTTACTTAAATCAGAATGTGGGAGGAGGTGCCCTAAGGGTAAGGGAGCAGTCAGAAAACAGGTTGGCATTTTGAAACAGCTTCCCCAGATGAAAGTTCCCAGATGTAGAACCACTTGTAGATTACCTGGCAAAGCTGGCCAAAATTGGTAGGAAATCTGATACTGGGATGGGAATGTAGCTCCCAAGTATTATAGATGACTTAGACCTTGAGGAAAATCTTATTGCCTTGTATGAGAGGGCCTGAAAATAGTCTACCTTAGTCTTCACAGAGCTGGGCATGTCAGCACATGGCTCCAAGTCCAGTACTAGGAAGGCCAAGGCAGGAGGATTGCCTCAGGTTCAAGGCTAGTCTGTTATATAGCGAGACTGTCTCAAAAAAAACCACAACAAAATAAAACAAAAAACCCTCTTCTCCACGGGATTCAGAGTAAGTCATGAAAGGAGAAATCATAGAGACCTGTCACATTAAGATTGGGCACCTGCTGGGTCTTAGGACCTGTGCTGGATACTTGGCATCAGTGAATAAGAGCTTACATTCTTGTGAGGTTATTTGGTTCTTTTAAACCTAGTGTAGTGGTTTTTAACTATTTGGGGTTAGGAGAGCTGTCAGAACCATCTATGTATTTCAGGAAATTATAATTATATAATTTGTATGTAAGGAAGAGTTATCAGCCCAAAGCCCATCCACAGGCCCAAGCCAAGAACCTAGACTTCTTGTCTAGAATGATAATTCAGGTAAAGTTAGACCCTGAGTTGGATGTTTTGGGCTATTACTGTGTAGCCAAATTGGGTTTTTTGTTTGTGTTTTTCCATATGGCCATGACAGTTTGCAAAGGACTGGAGAATGTCCTTAGAAAAAATGGAAATAACAAGACCTCTTTAAGCCAACAGAATTTATTGAATCTAAATTCCATTTGAAATGCTAAGAATGATTCTGACTCTGTATACTCACCCCCACCTCTAGTTGCTGGTTGGCTAGACTTCCTGAAATCGATGGGTTAAAAATTGGGTCAGAACATGAGAATTTTTCTGACACGTTAATTGGACATTTCACTGAGATTCTGTCTTCAAAAAAAGCGCAGACGATTACAAGAGGAGTTTTGAGGAGCTGCAGATACAGTGAAAGTTTAATGATCAGAGAATATAACGGGAAAATAAAGGGCAGAACTCAGAAAGACAGCTGACTAAACCAGTAGGAAAGCCAAGTAGCCAGCCAAAGTGAGCAAATCTGAGACTCAAACGAGAAGACTTCTTTTTGAAGGAGTATTGCTTTGTTATAAATTAAGACCCAGGATTAAAAGAAGAGGGCAGATAAGGGTTTGCTTTATTTATGCCAACATTAATATGTCTCTGTCCCTGGAAAAGTTAATGTTGAACCTGAAAAACTTGAAAGAGTGGCCAGATCCTGCCTCAGGATTAGTACAGTGTGTAACATGTACTGCAGAAGCATGAACGAAACTTAGTTTGGTCTTTGGGAGAATTATGTAGAAAAATATGACCGATTTATAAATGCAGCTGGAGACAGTGATATCCCAGGGTCTTAAGCCAATTCTGCTTTTTCCCCTCTCCGCTTCAGGGTGGTCTTTACAGGGATATTTGTTTTTCTACCTAAGGTCTCAGGAACTTTCCATATCCACACTGAAAGATTACTGAGAAAGGGCCATATTCAAGGTGTTCCAGACTAGCTTTGTCAGATCCCATTAGTAAATCTAGCCCCCAGCCTCTGCAAAGAAGTCAGGAGGCTACAGATGATTTTGGCTCTAACTACTTTCCAACATGTGGAAAAACTTCTGTTAGGAAACCTTCCACCTTGCTGTTAATATAAGGACATCTGATGATTTGCTCAATAACACATTAAAGTTGAGGGAAATAGAATCACACACATCACTTACCTATATTGTCTATTTTTAAAGAAGCCTTTTAAAATTTCCAAAGGATTTTCAGACCTCGTGTCCTGCGACTACATTAAGTGTGTTTTGCAGTTCTATTCAGCTTGTGGAATTACACAATTAAATGTCACCTGTTGAGGTTTTGTGAGAAAATCATAGTCTTAACCAAATATTGAAATTTTTTGTTGTTTATCAAGGTGTTTTTTACATTTTTTCAGCTTTTTAAAGATATCATTGACAAAAATTGTATGTGTTCAAGGTGTGCAACATCATGTTTTGATATGTGTGCATTGTGGAGTGATTACCACAATTAAGCTAATTAATTGGTATGTCCAGTCCCTCATAGTTACCTTTCTGTGGTGTCTGGTAAGAATACTAAGATGTACTCTCAAAAAGTTTCCAGCATACATAAATTAACTGTAGTCACTGTGTGTGCGTAGCTCTGCAGCACTCTTTAGCCAAGATCTCCCCATTTTCCCCTGCCCCTGCTAACCACCCTTCTTCCTGTTTCTATGAGTTGACTTTTTTAGATTCCACATATAAGTGAGATCATTTAATTGAATGTTTTAAATGTCTACCATAGTTGTGAAACCAAAATTCAGTAATCACACCATATTACTTAAATCCCGATTACTTCAGTAAAGGTAGTAGCCTTACAAAGACATTTTTTAGTCATGAATCAGAGAGGTATTACAAGAAAATGGGAACACATCAGTGACAAAAAGTTTTTATATTTTAACCTTACCTAAATTTAATGTAACTCTTTATATTGGGAAAATTTACCTTTGCTAGAGCTTTCAGACATGTTAAAAGATTTAAGGTGGTTTGGAGAGGTTGCTTTTTTTTAAATTTTATTTTAATGGTACATTTTCGATGTACATATTGATAACATTCATCATTGGGGATTTGTACTTGTACATGATATACCTTGTTGCTTCTTTTTTTTCCCGTTCCCCTCCCTTCACCTCCTCCTCCCTCCCTATTTACAAAAGATTTGTTTCTATTTTTTCCTTCCATTTCTTATTTCTCTTGTCCCTCTGTTCCTTTCCCCCTCCCTTGTTCCCTTTCCCATTTGGACATTTTCTTCCCTTTCCCAATATAATACATTTTAGTCTTTATTTACACTTCAGTTTCTCACACCAGAGAAACTATGCGGTATTTAAACATGTGTGGAAAAAAAAACAACATGTGTGTCCGATTTATTTCACTTAGGAGTATAGTCTCAAGATGCATCCATTTACCTAGGAATATCTCAAGCTTATCATTCTTTATAGCAGAGTAGTACTCCATTGTATAAAAATACCACATTTTCTTAATCCATTCTGCTGTTGATGGGCATTTGGGCTGCTTCCACAATTTAGCTATTACAAACTGTGCTGCTATAAACATAGGTGTGCATATATCCCTCCAGTATAATGATTTTAGTTCTTTTGGGAAGATACCAAGAAGTGGAATAGCTGGGTCAAATGGAATCTCTAGTCCTAGTTCCCTGAGGAATCTCCACACTGATTTCCATAGTGGTTGTACCAGTCTACATTCCCACCAAGAGTGGAGAAGGGTTCCTTTTTCTCCACAGCCCCTCCAGCATTTGTTATTGGCTGATTTGTTGATAGTAGTCATTCTTTGTGGAGTGAGGTGAAATCTCAGGGTTTGGAGAGGTTGCTTTTTGAGTGGCATACCACAGATGGGAAAGGAACCTCATAGAATGTTTTCCATTTTAAGGGCTATTCTGATTGTACTATCTGTGTCTGAAAGAAAAGTTCCCCCGTTACTATTCAGCATAGGATAAATAAGCCCTTTTTAGTTATTTGTTTATTTTTTAATAAGCCCTTTTTAAAAACACATTTAAGCTGGGTACAATGATGCACACCTGTAATCCTGGGTACTTGAGAAGCTGAGGCAGGAAGATTGTAAATTGAAGGCCAGTCTGTGCAACTTACTGAGACCCTATCTCAAAATATAAAGAGCTAGGGATGCAGCTCAGTGGTAGAGTATACCTGGGTTCAATTCCTAATACCAAAAAACCAAACAAAACAGAAACCACATTTGAAATACCTGTTACATGTTTTAAAGTACGGTAACTTCTCATGAAGATAACCAGTTTCCCTGGTGATCTCCTGCCTTGAAAAGAAAGTAAGAAATGGGTCATTTTTAACCATCCACAATTGAAAAATCTCTTTGAACAAATACAGGTGGAATTGATGCAAATAGGAAATTCTGAGTTGATTTGATTTTTTTTTTTTGACTAGTAGTCATCATTAGATCGCCCACGTATTCTCACCACTCCATCCACAAAGAACTATGGAAGTATGTGTCTTTTTGTTCTCATCAGGGTTGCACTCTACTTTCTCCTCCACCTTTCCAAGTCTAAGCAGCAGTACCTCTCAATTTCTAAAGTCGCAATTCATTAGCACCTTTTAGAAATTGCATTTCTTAGCTGGTCCCAATGGTGCACACCTGCCCCAGCTACTTGGAAGGCTGAAGCAGGAGAATCACTTCAGCTCACAAATTCGAGACTGTCCTTGGCAACATAGACCACCCTAGCACCCCACCACCCCACCCCCTCCCCACCCCTGCATGCACTAAAAAGAGAAAGGAAGAAATTACATGTGTTTGTCTGGGTTGTTTCCCTTATTCCAAAATTAATCAAGATATGGAAACTGAAAGAATTGTTTTTCTTCCATAAGCTCACACATGTTCTCTGGTATTGCAGCTCAGAAAGCTTTAATACAGCAGTAGGCTGTTCTGTAAACTGACCCTTAGAAGACAGAGAAAGCTGGTATTTCCCCAGCCAGTTCTAAAAGAGTAGTGGGCTTGTGTGTGTTTTTTAATCTCCCTGAAGGTAGCAAATGGCCCTAAGCAAGTCACTTAGCCCCCACCTCTGTTGTTTTCTCATTTGTGAAAGATAGATTTAGTCCTCAAAAGATTTCAGAATGTTTTGAAGATGCAAATAATTCTGTAAACTATCAGCCACTGATTTTGAGATGGAGCACCTAAGCCAAAAAGTCAAGGAAATCAAGGCATTCAAAATCTTGTTGCCTACCACACTACTAAGTATAGATTTTAAGATGCTTTTCTAATCAGTTGTAAGTAAAAAATCCTGACCTATTTATTGCCCTCTGCTTGTGAATGCCAAGAGTTAAAGTGATTTGAAAACTGTATAGATCCGTGATGAAAACAGTGTTTATTGATAAAATTTGCCAAATAACTTGCCTTGCACAAATTATGACTTTTGTCTGCCCGACAGTGTAGCAGAGATCTTTGTGTTTCTGTTCACTTTCCTTAGAAAATCATTGTTCAGAAAGTCCTAGGTCAGGAAAACCCAAACTTCTGTACATATGCTGGTTTGGGAGGTAGGCAGGAAAGGGATTGTACAGTATTCATTGTGGAGCAATAAGTAACTTTTATTTTTAAATAGCACCAAAAAGCCGCAGCTAAATATCCTTTTCCACCAACTTGCTCCTTACCAGCCATCTAAGGTAGTAATTTTTTGTGTGTGTGTGGGGGGGGTATGGGTGGTGGTGGTGGTGCTGGCGATCGAACTCAGGGCCTTGTGCTTGCTAGCCAAGCACTCTGCCACTGAGCTAAATCACCAACCCCTAAGGTCATAGTTTTGTACTGAAACTTTTATCTGAAATTGAGCATAGACATCTCAAGTTAGAAAGTTAAAAAAAAAAGGCCAATATTGCCCCCCTGGGATGAAAACTATGGTTGTTTTTAAAGTGCTTTCATGTCACTGTTACAGTCTTGCCTATGTATTGTATCCCTGGTCTCTCCTTCTAGAGTCTTATGTTTTTGGGGTTTTTTTGCAGGGTGCTGGGGATTGAACTCAGGGCCTTGCACTTGCTAGCCAAACACTCTACCACTGAGCTAAATCCCCAACCCCTAAATTTTTTGTTTTTAAGTACTGTGGAAACCAAAATCAGCTGCTACTAATCTTTAGAGGGTTTCACTTTGTCTTTTGAGCTTGAAAGTATGCAGGACCTTCTGAAAGGTCCTGTTGACTCACTTTGGAAGCAGTACCCATTAACTGCGTAGTCACTATTTAACATTAGAAACTTAAAGTCAGATTTAGTTTTGACAACTTCTTCCTCCTCTGTGCCTATACTTCATGGGAAACAGTAGATGGTGACTTAAAAAATTGATGTGGTTTCCATCTCATTAGCCTTTGTTGGATGTTAGTCTGGGGTTTAGGACACTGACTTTTGTAGACTCAGCTGCCACATGTTGGGAGCTGCTTAGAGTTTTTCTGCCACCTGTGTGCTACTTGGCAAGGAATTTCCATTTCTTTCACCTCCACTTAGACATAGTTTAGCCTTCCCTAATGCTGAGCTGGCTCACAGTATATGGATTTAAAATGTGATTGACTTTTAACCTCACTTAAGCTAGATCAAGGAAAAATTGTTCTTGTATGCCACTAACCTTCCTTCTTGATAAGCTAAGAAACTACTCAGATGGCGTTTGCTCTGTCTGCATGGCTACCTTCCAAAGTGCCACAGAACTGTCCACTGATAGCTTTCAGTGTTAAATTTTCTTTGCATAGACATTTCTTTAAAGAGTACAGATTTGCCAATTTGTTAGTAGTTGGCAAGTTTTCATCTTATCAAAAAAGAACATCTCAGCATACCTTACAATCAGTAGAGTTTACCAGCTTAACTTCTTTTGAGCTTCATTTAAAATCAAGCTTGGCTATAAAAAAAATAATAATAATAATTAAATGTAAAATAATAAAACAAAAAAATCAAGCTTGGCTTTACAGAGGAGTATAAACTAATGCTAATGACTTCTTATAACAAACTTACAAGGTGAACATACTAATCCAAGTTGGTTTTTATACTTTAATTATCTTATGTTAAACAGCGACTCTGCAGTTAGAAGTTGGTCTTGCTCCACAAGTTAACTTTTATATGGTAAAGAGAAAATGTTCCTTTTCAAGAAGAAATCGTATGGTCTCACTATAGCCATGGGTCTGGTCTTAGCATCACTAATGCTAGAAGAACCTGATACTGTGTCCTCTTGCAAAGGGAAATATACTACATCATCTGTGGAAAATTCTTGACAAAGCTAAACTTCTTTCAGTTTACAAGAAGGAAACAATTTAAAAATTTTACAGTATGGGAGATTCTAATAGAAAACTAGCCATGCCAGGTGTAGTGGCTCATACCTGTAATCCCAGCGTTCTGGGAGACTGAGGCAGGGAGATTACAAGTTCCAGCCCAGACTGGACAACTTATCAAGAACCTGTCTCAAAATTTTAAAAAGTGGGTCTAGGGATGTAGCTTAGTTTAAAGGCCTCAGGTTCAATCCCCAGTATCAAAAAAGAAAGAAAACTATCTTAGACTCCAGAAGTCAGTGTCACTGAGCAGGTGGCCTATGGGGGAAGAGAGAGACTGTTCTGCAGTAACCTACTCAAGGAAGCTGCTAATGCATTTAATGAATCTTGATTCCTTCTTGGATTCTAAGGTGGGACTCTGTTGGGTCCACAACTCTGAAAAATATCTTTGAGAAAACTGGGGAAGTTTGCATACAGTCTAAATATTTGATGATACAGAATTACTGTTACTATTATCAAGTCTAACAATGTTATCAAGGTTCTGTAGGAAAGTATGCTTATTCTTAGAAGCTGTGTTGCGAACAATTTATTGGTGAACTTTTGTATTTGCAACTTTTTTTTTAAGAGGATGGTAGGGAGACACTTTGAAAGTTTGCATAAGTACCTGTGCTTATGTGCAGAGAAAGAAATCTAGTATGGAAAATGGAAGGAGCCATTCTAGGTGGAAAATTACATATGTTCATTATACTATTCTTTTAAATTTTTTCTCTTGTTGGAAACAATCATACTAAAGTTGGAAAATTAAATACAAATACAGAAAATACAACAGTCTGCAGGGAGAGAGAGTGGAAGGAGACTAGTATATCACTAGAAAGATGAGTGTGTTGAGAACCATGATGTCTTCAATCACCTGTACTTACTTTGTTTCTTTGGTTAAAGGGTGGGGGTACTGGAGATTGAACCCAGAGCCTTATATTGAGCCACATCCATAACCCTATTATGAGACAAGTTCTCTCTAAGTCCCTAAGGCTGGGCTCAAACTTCAGATCCTCCTGATTCAGCCTCCCAGAATGCTAGGATTATAGGTGTACACCACTACACCTGGCTTTTATTATTGTTGTTATTTATTTATTTATTTGCTTGGTTTTGTTTTTTTGAAACATGGTCTTACTATATAGCCCAGGCTGGCCTTGAACTCACAGTGATCCTCCTGCCTCAGCCCTGGCTTTTGTTTGAAAAGTTTAAAGCTGATGATAATTCAGTATAGGGAGTAAAAAGGGGGTGAGAGGCATGCTTTTTTTTTTAATAATATTGATAGTGCAATTAAGGGTGAGGGAAGTGTAGACAGGCCAGGCAACTGGGGAGATAGAGAGCTAAATAGACATTGAAACATAGTCTGGACGTGTATTGCATTCTATTTAAACCATGGTTTTCAAAAGATTAGGAAACTCTTCCCTGTCTTACTTAATTGCCATTTTTTAAAACCTCTTAATTTTACCTCTAGTTGGTGGTCAGAAGCCTAGATCACTTATGTTGCCTAGAGCCTAAGGAGACAGTAGAAAGCCAGCGAAGTGTCTTGTTTTGTCTTCTATGAAGAGAGGAGAGTAACTGATAAGAATAAAGCCCCAGGCTCTTGGGAAGAGTTTTTCAAGCTGATTCTCACCTTTTTAGTGACTCAGTAGTGTAGGGCCTGATATTGCCACATTTCTTCCTCCTACCAGCATTGACAAAAGAGTTGAGTCCCATTTTGTAAGGAGTATTCTTTCTAACTGTGGAATTGGATTCTAGCAGTCTGTGTGTATATGTGTGTGTTATATCCAGTTACTGTTGAGTCACAGAAAAGGGTAGAGTGGGGGAGGGAGATACATGCTGTGATTAGTCAGCCTGCCCACTCCCTCCCCCTAGAAACTCAGGCCCCATCTGGGGAGACTGAGAACTTAAGAAACTTGAGACAGAAAAGGAGGGCAGGGAGCAGCCAAAACCTGCTGAGTCTCAGAAGGCGGATTTCTGCACCAGGGAATGGAAGAAGTAGCTGAAGGTGGATGTGGGTTGAACTGTGTGGCCTGAGATTGATTCTCTTGAGATAAGTTGTTTTTTGGTGGGTGTGTCCAATGACAGAATCTTAGGAAGGGGGTTGCCCTTCTTGGGACACTTTTACGTAATTGAGATGAAGATAATACTTTGGTATATTTCTTGTATCAAGAAGTTGGTGTTTATTGCTGTTTCTCTGGTTTCATCTAAAATGGGAATCAGACCGACCACAGGTAAGTATCAAGAAAAAGTGTTGCACCTGTTTAGGCTGACTGCCATGGCCTCTAATCTTTTTCTCTGAAGAGGAAGTGAGTGAGAGTACGGTCTTTAAAAGAATGAACTAGCCAGGTGTGGTGACACACACCAGTAATCCCGCTACTCAGGAGGCTGAGGCAGGTGGATTGCTATGAGTTCGAGGCCAGCCTGGGATACATAGCAAGACCCTGTCTCAAAAAAATAAAAATAAAAATAAAAAAATAAATTAGCTGAAAGATGTGTGAAAAGGGGGTTAGAAAAGATGTAGAAATCCTGGAAAGTGTTATAGCACATTGCTTAGTGGTTGACCTTGTTAAATTTCTAGCTTCTGATAGTCACATTTTTCTTTAGTGCTGTTAGCTAAGAAATATGCTGCCCATAATTTCTAGACAGAAAAATCTCACCATGATGTATTAATGCAGTGGGACTGCATATATAAATTTAGAAAATGTCCCAGAAAACCGAGAGTGTGCCAGAAGAAAGATATTAGCCCTTCAAATAATCTTCATCTGTAAAGAGGAAGACTAGACTGATCCCTCTGCACACTTCTAAGGTATGTTTTCTTAATGATTTGTTTTCCTAGTGATTGTTCTTTACCTTTGACTCTGGTTCTTCACCCCTAGGAGGAAACCTTTCTGGGGAAATTAAAAGTTGTTAGATAGGCATGTGAAACAACAAATGCGATAAGATGTCTAGCCTAACCTTTAATTTTTAGATGCCTAAGTAAATATCCAGATAAGACAGTGAAGACCATGGTCTCTAGCATCTTCCTAAAGGAGCAGTGGAATTCCATGGCAAAGCCATTTGCATTATCATTACACTGTAAGTGAAAACACATCAAGATTTTTAAGGGACCATATTTCCTTACACTGATCTTTCCTGGAGTCCTTTGGATACTTACTTGGTGCCTATATGTTCTAAAAGAATGTAATGCACTATGGGTATTATCCTGATTACATTCATGAGCCATAGGATCATAGTAGAATTCTCATAGTTTAAGAGACAGAAGGAAGATTTGGATAGGCCTGGGAAGGAGTGTAGCTGAGCTCTTTAACATCTGAGTATATAGTCCATGTGTTTGTGGAAATAAACTCAACTTCCAGTGGTAACAATTATTATTAGGATCAACTAAACAAGCAATTTGCAACAGTTTTTTGTTTTTTTTTTTCCTTGAGGCTTATAGATTTTTGGAGTGCCTGTTACTCTTTTTTCTCGGTAAGCTCTTTCAGTTCACTCTGTCACCAGGCTTACCACTAAGTGGTAGATATAAAATACCCCAAATTATTTGGTAGAGTTTTTCTCTACCAGTGTCAGTATTACATGGAAGTCAGCAATCATACCTGCTAAGCTATTTGAAGAAGTGCTTTAAAATAGCACATTAAATTGGCCTGATATTTAATTGGGTTTTTAAGACACAGCAAGTAGACTTCTGTATTTGGATATGCTATTTGAAGAATGGGTCCATCTGACCTTCTAGCCTTTCTCAGCTGTGCTATTCAAGAGTGAAACATTAATGTGCTGGTTCAGTTGTGGTAAGGCTGGGTGGTGAGTACAGAGTAGTCAATATGAGGCTTTTTACTTTAAGATACTTTTTTGTCAGGCATGATGGCATGTGCCTGTAATCCCAGCATTTGGGTGACTGAAGCAGGAAGATTGCCATGAGTTCAAGACTAGCCTGGGCTATGTAATGAGTTCAAGGCCAGCCAGAACGACCTAGTGAGACCCTGTCTCAAAAAACCAAAAAAATAAAAAGATACTCTTTGGTACTTTATCTACCTTTCCTCCTTCTTACCCATTTGAAGAAACAGTAAAGCACACCGATTAGGATTTAATGATTGAGGTAGAGTGCTTGCCTAGCATGCATGAGGCTCTAGGTTCAGTCCCCAATGCTAGGGGAAAAAAATTAATAAGACTTAAATATAAACACAGAAATATATAAAGCACAACTTTGCAGTTTCCCAAATTGTCATTATTTGCTTAAATGTGATGAGTCTAACCAAGTCAAAAGTTGTTTATTGAGATCTTATTTCACTGGAGAGGAAACTGACATCCAAATGTTTTGGTAACAGTATTTTTATTCACCGTATAAAGGTGGACAGCACTTCAAGAGGTTGTTCACCTAAGGAGAGAAATAGACAGCCAACGGAGCTAGCAGGCCTGGAAGAAACAGGCAGAGCAGACACATTCCACACCAGAAGCTGTGGTACAGGCTCTCTGCAGAGTAGTTCGGAATGAGAGGAAGGATGAGGTTATTGTACATGTGTATGTTGCTGAGCCACGTTACAGCAATGAGAATATCAGAGAGCTGCAAGAACAGCCCGCCACCATCCATGTGATGGATTGAGCTAACATTCTGCTCATTTCAGATGTGGACTGTATTCATTACTCGAGAGATAGTGGTAAGAGCACTGCACTGGTTTGTGAGCTGCTTGCCATGCAATCTAATATTTTTAGATGGGAAAGATTTTGCTAAACTTAAGGCTATGTTGAGCTTTATTAATTTGAAAGGAGATTATGAGTATTAATTAGTTCTTAGATTGCCAAAGAAACATTTTTAGCTTACCACAATCTCTGTATATACCTCTGTATATCTTTTATCTAAAAATCTGCAAATGTTATTGTACTTCCCTCCCACACCACACCCCCATGTAGGTGGTATCTGGGAATGTGCCCAGAACCTTCAGAAAAAAGGATAAACAGGGAAGGGAATTATGAAAGCCAGGAGGGGAGAGCTCCTGAACAGGCTGCTTGGGCAGCAGAGTGCTGATGGAGGAAGAGCGGCCAGTGGAGACTGAAGAGGCGCTGGTGGTCTCTTGGCTGGTTATTTTTTCTACTACCAGAATAACTGCATATTGGGTTGAAGTTATTACCTGAGTCCCGGATTAATCTCTTCAGTAAAACCAGCTTTGTTAACTGCAGAAGTCGTGTAAACATGCAGTGGGAAATCCTACCTAAGAGAGCAAGTGCTGACTTGGGGCCATCTCAAGTTGGTTTGTTGTTTTCCTCTTTGAAAGGCAGTTGTGCCTTTGACATACAAGACACTTAAAATTATAGCACCTAAGCTAAAAAAAAAAAAAAAAAACTTTGGATATACAAAAATACTTGCTTATCATATTATACTGGTGCAATATATGTAGTTCAGCTTGAGTCTTCATTACTGTTTATCTTTGAAGCTTGACTGATCTTACACAGGAAGAGATTTTGAAAATTTCACTCATCCTACAAATATTTATTGAATGCTTTCTTACATATGTGAGATTCTGAACTAGCTGCCAAGATATATAGCTCTTTCCCTGTTACACCTTTAGGATCGGGCCTTAGATTTACTGTAGTAAAACAGACTATGAACTCTGCCTGCTCCTTGTTTCATGGAGTAGCCTAAAGAAAAAAAACAAAGACAAAAACTTCCCCAGCTAGATATTGAACTAAGAAGTTTTGTTTTTTTTTTTTGGTGCTGGGGATCGAACTGAGGGCCTTGTGTTTGCAAGGCAAGCACTCTAACCACTGAGCTAAATCCCCAGCTAAGAAGAGTTTTAAATAGAAGTAGACCCAGGTTTTTCTCTTGGGCCTGCTGCTCGACTGCATTCTCTGTTTTCATTCTTGATGTGAGCCATGCTGGATAGAGTTAAAAGCACAAGCCAGTGTTCCCTGATTACTGCCTTATGACCTGTGGAGTCCTATCAGTTCACTTTTTGGTTTGCTTGTGTTAGCTGCCTGTGTCTAGGTTGCACACTTAAGCTCAATTCTTTTACTACAGGCTGGTACTACCCCTACTGAAGAGTACTTGTCACAGAAGAAGGGAAGGTTGTGCAACTGTAATGTGTAGATTACTGTTCTGGCTTAAAAGTGGCTATAACCATGTTGCTTCTATTATGCAAAGATTTGAATCTGTAATATTGAGCATTTCCAAAAATACTTGCTAAAGGCTTAGCTTAACGGATTCTCCATGGGAGCCTCTTCAGAGTTAGTCAGATTGTGGGAAGAATCTCAATTCAGATTCTCAAACCATCCTGTATATTTCAGGAAAGTCAAGTTTATTTTAGATTTTGAAGGAAGGGCTTATTAGAGTTTAAGTAAGACTTTAGGAGGAAGAGGTAAACCATATAAAATACAGTGTGTCATACACTTTAGAACTATCCATTAATTTGTCTATAACTAATAATATCTAAAAGCCATTTGCTGTTTATTAAAGGCAGTCTTCCCAATATTCTTCAAACATCTAATTCTGATTTATTTCATTTAAGGAGATTCTTAATACAAAGTTTACCAAGTCATTGTTTTCTTCCCTCAGATACATCCTAATTAGTTAGAATTTACTATGGTGTATGTGTTTTTTTAAATTTCTCTTCCATCAGTATATTCTGGTATTTTAAATTTTTACTGGATATGGAAGGTTGTGGGGATACTATATTGGCTTTTTGAAGCACAGATATATGATTGGGCTCTGAATTTTGGTACCCTAACGCCCATCACCATTTCTAGGCCTCACTTCATAAAACTTTCAAAAAGCAAAAACACTTCAAACTTCAGAATAAGAATGTAATGGAAGAGAATACTTGGAGAAAACAAACCAGAAACACTGGGATATTATATCTGTTTTCTGGTAGTGTTGGGAAAAAGGGTAGTGAGTTTAATATATCAAGGTTACAAAATGGAAGAAAACGGAATGGAGAAAGATTTGAAAAATTGCACAAATGCTTGAAGAAGTTGGCTCTTCAGCTGCCCTGCTCCCAGCCTCAAATTCTGCTGCAACAGTTGGAAAGAAGGAATAACTGGCATTCAGGAAAAGTCTGAGAGCAACCTCTGCCCACCCTCATTTCTGGTGGGAGACTTGCTGGCTTAGTGGAAGCCACATATGTTGACTTCTAAGGAAGATAGATAATGGCCTTAAAAATATTTCATAGAATTCCCTGCTTGTAAGTTTTCAACTTTTTATCTTTCTCTTACAGCAAATCCAGTTTGCCGATGACATGCAGGAGTTCACAAAGTTCCCTACCAAGACTGGCCGAAGATCTTTGTCGCGTTCCATCTCGCAGTCTTCCACTGACAGCTACAGTTCAGGTACTGTGCGCTTCATGTCCCCTGTGGTCTCCCTGTTCACTACCTGGTGCTCTTCACTGGAATCTGAAAAGAGCTCGTATCAAAACTCTGTGTCAGCTATTAATTAGTGGTTGGGCAGTGGGAATGTGTCCAGCCAGGCTTGAAGCTGGGCAAGCTTTCATCATCTTGAGACTTTGTTCCCTTGGCTGTCTCTCTGTGTGGTCTATCTATGGCCAGTGCCCAGTTGGTAGTCAGGGGCAAATTCCTATTCCCACATTTATCTGCCCACATTTCAAAAGGAGAAACTTAATGGTATTCTAGCTGACAGAAGTGGCGTTGAAAAAGAGGTGTACTTTGAAGCGTAATTTCTTTGTGTACAATAAACCCTGCCACCTATCTTTTTCTTTCTTGTCCCCAAGGTTGCTTGAATTAGAATAATAAAAATTTGTATTTTGGCTCCTTTTATTGCTACATTACCCTTTATGTTGAAGTGTCCTCCCCATTAACCTTTGGAGTGGGAAAAATACTGTTTATTTTCAGTTTTCCCCTCCTGTCTTAGCTGTTTATAATAAGTAGTCTTTTTCTGATTGAATTGTGAAGGGAGGTTGTTAGAAAATGAATATGAAAAAGGATATTGTACCTTAGAGTTGAGCACTAGAGGAAACATTAAGAGCATGCAAAACAACTCCTTCTTTGTTCAACTGAAGAGTCACTGTTAGAAGATTAAGAAGCGTGCCCAAGGTCACAGGTTGCTATTAATGTCAGCAAAGAGATTTGTACCAAAAGCCATTTACTGTCTTCTGCCACAATATTATTCACATTGTGTTATTAACATTAAAAAGTGTGCTTGAGGTATAAAGAATTTGAAAAAAAATTAAAAATTTGCCTGTGCTCTGTGCCACTGATAACTATATAGACAAGATAGGAAGACAAGAACAAATGGAGGTATATAGGATTAACTACTGAAATAAGTGAGTGTGTGGATTCACTGGTAGCATAGTATACAAGAAGCAGTTCTAAATGTAATGACTAGTATAAATGAAAAAATCCTCTTGGAGTCACAGATAAGAAGGTGGTGGGTAACCAGCAGTCTAATTATAGCTGAGAAAGAAGAAAAATTAATTTTTGAGAGATTTGAATTATTAGAGGAGGCTGGAATGAGTGACGAAGTCTTCAGAGATCTTGGTAGTCATGCTATAGAAACCTGTTGGAGCACTTTAAAAAGCTTACTGACATAGTTAAATTGTCACAGTAGAGAAGATAACCTTTAGTAGTATTTGTGTTTCCTGGACTTCCGTCCTTTCAAGAACCTGTATGTAGAACTCAGTGAGAGGGTCTTGATGCACTGGAAGAATCAGCGGTGAGGAACACTCCTTTCAGAGAGGAAAGAAATGACTTAAGAGGTAAAGAGTAATTATTGTGTGTCTTCCTGCATATCTATCTGAAGGATATATTTAGGTTTTATGTGTAACTGTTATTTAAAGTCAATCCTGTTGACAGACTTTCCTAAGGCTAGCAACAGAATCAGATCTTCTCACTTTCCATGTCATTTCTTTGCTTCCCTGTGTTCCTTAAGCACAACACAGTATAAAGTTCCTTTGTAAGACTCTCCTTACTTTCATCTATATCTGTGGTTCTCGGACTATAGTTGTCTGACCAGCAACATCAGCAGCACATGGGAACTTGTTGGAAATGGCAGTTCTTAGACATCTTGAGACCACCAAATGGGAAATCTTGGCTGTGAGGCCTAGCAGTCTGGTTTTTTTTTAAAAAAAAAAAACAAAACAAAAAAAACCTTCCATGGGCTTCTGATAGATGCTTAAGTATAAAAACCAATGATTTGTAGAAACAGTATTCCTTATTTTCCCCAAGTTATTCTTCCATTTTTGTCCGGTCTGGTTCAAATCTAGATTGGAACCAGGCACTTCTATTATCTGGGATCACTACACGTAGTACAGGATTAGGGTCCATGGCTTCTTTTCACAGGCACCAAAAGCAAAGTATTAGGGTGGGTAAAAATGCAAAGCTCAGAGATCCACAACTGTTTCATTCATACTAGCATTTAAATTCCAGAGGAATAGAACTGAGAGTGATGTAAAAGAGAGCTCCAATTAGAGTGTTCACTTCACTGTTTGGACAGTCCCTTGGGAGCTGTACTCTGTGGAGGTGGGGCCGTTGAGGTTGGTTTATCTATCATCATTTCTTTCTTTATTGGCTCTAGCTGCATCCTACACAGATAGCTCTGATGATGAGGTTTCCCCCCGAGAGAAGCAGCAAACCAACTCCAAGGGCAGCAGCAATTTCTGTGTGAAGAACATCAAGCAAGCAGAATTTGGACGCCGGGAAATTGAGATTGCAGAGCAAGGTAAAGAAAGGGGGTGGGTAGAAGACTAGAAGCAGCCCTTTTGCTGATCATCAGGATGCCTAAGGCTTGAGAGCTGACTTGAAAGTGTCCTGGGAAAAGACAATTTCCTGGACTTTTGGATAAACACTTCTCTGTCTGGAACTTGAGCCTCAGAACTCCTGCTCTTGTTTTCTGGTCTTCCTGTTCTCAGCATGTGGTAATTACACAAAATAGTTCCTGTTTTTCTCCCCCATGACACCATATTCAAAGATCTACAGTGCAGAGTCAGCAAGTCCTTGCTTACTACATAGTGGTTAATTATGTGGGATCTTACCGAAACTGCCAATCCCAGAGACCCAGATTCCCAGAAGCAGCTGATGTGGGAGGGTTCTAAGCTAGAGATGTGGTGCCCTAGGGTCTTGTTTGGTCCTGAGCACCCTCTGCTAGAGCAGAATAAAAGTGGCTGGCAATCAGTTAAATCTTAATTTCTCTATGCCACCCCACTGCCTGGAAGGTCTCTTTACTCTTTTGTTGTTTTCACATTGAAGGCATGCTGTGTACTGAGAGTGGGTACAGAAACCAAACAGAATGACTCAATCGGGTAAGATAGCAAAGAAAAACAGAAGCACATGGCTTCCACGGGGGTAAAGTTCTTCCTGGTCTGATGATTGTGTATGAAAGTTTATTAGCCAGTGTTAACTATTTCCTCCTTCTCCCAAATGACCAATAAGATTGAACCTCCATGTGGGTCTGTTTTGGGAATTTATTTCATTCACTCTTCAGTCCTCTGCATATAAAGCAGAAGCAGAAGAGAAAGAAATGCCAAGTGGTTGCATGACAACTCTCCACTGTTACTCTGCTGGTGAAGCTGCCAGTCATCAAAGAAATGTGCTTAGAGTTTTCCTGCCTCTTTTCAGCATATCTCAAGAGATCCAGCCCAGCCCTAGATATGGGTGGGCAGGAAGGGATGGTGTTGCTAGTGCAGACCTAGCTCAGATCCTCTGTTCTTTCACAGACATGTCTGCTCTGATTTCACTCAGGAAACGTGCTCAGGGGGAGAAGCCCTTGGCTGGTGCTAAAATAGTGGGCTGTACACACATCACAGCCCAGACAGCGGTGAGTTTGTTGGAAGAAAATAGAGGGATTTCTGAAAAAGAGAAGAAAGAAACAGGTTTTTTGTTTTTTTTTTTCAACTTGCTTTTCCCTCCCTATCTAGCTAACTTCCAAATGCTAAATATTAAATGGGATCCCTATGGGATCGCCCACAACATAGGTTTGTGTTTGTTTGTGTGTGTGTTTTGTTTGAATGGTGTAGGAAGATTTAAAATATTGTTATAAAAATGTTACTAAGACTTTGCATATAAAACCAGTTGCCCCTCTGCTTGATTATATCCTTTTATTTATCAGTTTTATGTATGTGGCACTAAGGATTGAACCCAGGACCTTCATGCTAAGCTACATCCCCAGCCCTTTTTTAGTTTTTTTCTTTTGAGACAGGGTCTTGTTAAATTGCCCAAGCTGGGCTTGAATTTACAGTCCTTCTGCCTCAGCTTCCCAGAATGCTGGGCTTACAGGCGTCCACCACTAGGTCTGACTGGATTATACCCTTTTATAACTCCCCAGTGTAGCACCTGTTGTTGCAGAGTTATGGGTGTCTTGTTGGCCCTGAGCTTCCCCTTCCCCTTCCTCACCCTGTTTCCTACACGTCCACACAGGTGTTGATTGAGACACTTTGTGCCCTGGGGGCTCAGTGCCGCTGGTCTGCTTGCAACATCTACTCAACTCAGAATGAAGTGGCTGCAGCACTGGCTGAGGCTGGTAAGTTCAGTTTTTTCCACTACATTTGAAATGAATTATCTAAACATAGTTTTTATGTATCAGAATTGTCATTCCAATGTCATGTATGTCTAGGGACTATAAAATTTGAATGATAATAAAATATCAACAGGAAGAAAAAGGATAATAAAATCAAGTCTATATCTATGATTAAATAGTATGTAGTCATTAAAAATAGTCTTTGAAAAGAATCCAAGGACGTGTGGAAATGCCCAATTCTAATGTTAAATGAATGAAGAATATATTAAGGTGTATGAACTCAGCTGGTCTGTTTATACCAATCTTATCAATTTTGAGAGAACGTAAGCAGTGCCTTTTATATTGACCATAGGCCACCAAAAATATTTGGACTACTGGTAAGTTTAATCAAATATGAAACAATTCTTATTGCTAATAATTGTTCAGAAGAGAGTCACCATGGAGTTTCTTTGAGAACCTCCCATCTTCCTAGGATTTTCAGAAAGTAACTTTTATAATAGTTCTATCTGTCTTGTTTGTTCTTTTCTGATAAGTGTTTATTGTGGAAAATTTAGGAAGTTCAAAAATAATCTATAATTCCATTACATAGAGATATTTGACAAATTTTTCCTTTTTTGCTGTTCTACATTGATGAAATAAATCTTAGTATGTATATAGTCTTATAATCTATATATGAACATTCCTCATTTAGCAACCAAGTTATGTTCCTGTGACTAAGTCATTAAATGAATTGGTCACTAAATGAGGAATTATATAAGTATATACATTACAATATTCAAAACAAAGAAATAGTCAAAGGAAACTCCAACTTGATGGCTTTGCTTCTATTTGCATAACTTTTACATGCAGTACTATAATGTATAACAGAATGTAAAATGAGGTACCGTACAGTACAATCAGCAAAAATTATAGTGCTGTATGAGTAAGGTATACTGTACAAAAAAAGACATTGGAGCTCAATAAAAAAGATATACAGAACTGTACCCTCACCCCCAAAAAAAGGGTCATAATTAGAAGTGGCGGGTCGTAAGTCCAAACAGCGTGCCTTGGTTGTCAGTCCAAACAGTCTTCAAACAGGTAGGTTGTTAAACAAGGAGTATCTGTATAACTGTTTCAATAGTCACTTTTTATATCACTGAAAATTGACAGCATCATTTGTACTGCTCTTTCATATGGTCATGTGATTTTACTTTATTATTTTCCTAATATTGAACATTTAGGATTTTTCAAGATGTTTATTCCTATACATAATGCTCCAGCCAAGTATGGTGGCACATACCTGTAACCTCAGCACTTGGGAGGACCCCTGCAAGCTTGAGACCAGCCTTGGCTGCAGAGGGAGACACTGTCTCAAAAAGACCAAAATAGAGTTGGGGATTTAGCTCCAGCGGTAGAGCACTTTCCTAGCAAGTGCAAGGCCCCGAGTTCGATCCCCAGCACCCAAAAAAAATTAAAAATACAAAATAATAATAATAATACTGCTCCAGAGAACAACTTTGTCTTGATTCCCCCTTCATTTTATCTCCTTAGAATAGAATTCTAAGTATAAAGTTGGCCCAGTGAGAATCAGTATTTAAGTTTCTCCCTGTGTAGACTAGTTCGTGTTGCCTTTTTCTCTCCAAGTGACTCTCGGAAATTGTTACTGGTGTAGGACACTCCTCATAGGAAGAATCAGCTAATTTTTTGCTATCTCTGTAGGAGTCGCAGTGTTTGCTTGGAAGGGGGAGTCAGAAGATGATTTCTGGTGGTGCATTGATCGCTGTGTGAACATGGATGGGTGGCAAGCCAACATGGTAATAATGCATGTTCATCTTATACTTTTGACCATAGATTTATTTCCTTTTTTCCATCAAAGCATGATTCCCTAAATATGTTTTGGATGTTTGATCTTATGCCTTGACTTTGTTGCTAAAGTGTTTAGCTCAAAACCTATTCAAAATGAGTCTGAGAGGGGCAAGGCCCTGGGTTTGATCCCAACATCAAAAAATAAATAAATAAAAAGAATGGGTCTGAGTACTGAATGGAAAGGTGGGGGAAGGGTAATACTAGCTGAAGATGTGGCTCAAATACAGCAGAACGAAACAGAAGGAAAAGACGTGATCCTTCTATGGAGTAGGAATCTGGTTTTATTCCTTCCTGCCTGCCCCAGCTCTTGTTTTTTGCATTCAAAGGGGCTATATATTTCAAGACTCTAAAAGTAAGTCTGCAACTAGCCTAATACTCTTCATTGTAGCCTAGAGCAAACCTAGGAATCCTTTTAACCATTTTATACCAACAAATTTGACTGTATTTCCACTGTCCAAGCCTGTTCTAGCGAGCTCTAAGGAGTGCTCTCCCAAAACACACAGGGCTCTCTTACTAGTACAGAAAGTGGGCTCAAAGTTCCCCCCAGCTCTAGCAGCCTGAATGCCCATAGAAGTCTTCTGGCTGTTCTGTAGATCCTGGATGATGGGGGAGACTTAACCCACTGGGTTTATAAGAAGTATCCAAACGTGTTTAAGAAGATCCGAGGCATTGTGGAAGAGAGCGTGACTGGTGTTCACAGGTAACAGATTCTGGAGTAGCTGCCCCTTGTGTCCTTGCCTCAGCAAATTCTTCTGGTCTCTGTTAGGCTTCAGGGATGTGTTTCAGATATGTAGTAACTAAATGGGAGTATCTTCACTAGATAAAACTGAGTTTTTACCTTCAAAAAATTAAGGCGATCCTAGAAGAAAGTTTTTCACATTTTTCTTTCCTATCTACTTCGTTGAGTAATTCTCAAATAGTGTTTTGGGTTAGGGGAGTAAGGGGTGAATGTCATCTTTAAAAACCGTACTCGATATTGTGTTTCAATTTTGTATTCGAAATATGAAAAAAGAACTGTAAAACTACACGTTGTATACAAAAAGCAAAACTGGGCACATATTCTTGGCTTGATGAAAATACCTGAAAGATACCTGATTGTGTTTCTCAATTAGGGATGCATTGCACATGCCTGCCTGTTCACACACACCAGATCAGAATCGTTTGGTCTTTGTCACAAGTAGGCATGGATTTAAAGATGGGAAAATGCTGGCCTAAGGATATAATACCCCTTTGTGGAATAGAAGTAAATTCCTTCAACTGAAAAGTTTTTTATTTTCTTCCAAAATTAAAGGGTAGAGGGAGAAGAAAATGAAAAGTCAGGAGAGATGACAAGGAAGTAATGATGTCTACTAATATCCTTGGGCAATAATAAAGACTGGGGAGGGCAGCACAGAATTTGAAAAGAGGCAGTTTTGCCATGTATTATGTTTTTCCAGCTCACTTCGTTTTTGTTTGTTTTTGTGGCCTCTTCTCCCTTTAGGCTATATCAACTCTCCAAAGCTGGGAAGCTCTGTGTTCCGGCAATGAATGTCAATGATTCTGTTACCAAACAGAAGTTTGATAACCTATATTGCTGCCGAGAATCCATTTTGGATGGGTAGGTTGAAATGTATATATATTCAGATTTAAAGGGGTTAGAGTTGGATTGGGTTTCAGTGATAGTCTGCTATCATTGCATTGGTATTATCTCCTTGTCTTCTTTTTGCCTTTAAAACCACACTTTAACTTTTTGCAGAGGGACTGAGTTGAGCTTTGAGTTGAGCCCTTATCTGTTTCCACAGCCTGAAGAGGACCACAGATGTGATGTTTGGTGGGAAACAAGTGGTGGTGTGTGGCTATGGTGAGGTAAATAGCGGAGCCTTAGTGTCTCTGTCCCTTCGTAGGCTTATTAGAAATACGGGGTGAAAGAAATACTGGATGCCACGAGTCACTGATACACAAGGGTCACAGTATGTTTTTAGATAACATATCTCAAAAGTGTAGCAAAAGTCTTTTATTCAGACTCATGAATAGAGGCATACAAAATGAATTGCATTTTTCCATTTCACTAGTTTGTCTTATGAAATGAAATGACAGCATCATTTTCTTTGTAATTATAACAGTAACATTCAAGCACAAGACCCTGAGATCAATCCCCAGTACAAAAAAAAAAAAAAAACAACAGTAACCTTCTATGGGGTGTAAGTCAAGAGAATATATAGCATTTTAGCCCCACACATGACATGCAGAAGAGGCATGTGGTTGCATATGTCTAAACCAGAATAACGTACATATTTTATTATCTTCAGCAGTGACCCGCAGAAGTTCTTGAACTGCTAGGTTGTCCTTGAATAGATACATTACAAGTGAGAGTTACCAGTTTTTTTGGAATAAGAAATTAGATGTTACAATTGCTCTTATTTTGGTCTTGTTTCCCTAATGGTAGCAGTTATCCAAAGCCCCACCCTTGCTATGACACATCTGCTAAATGACCTCTCCAGTCCGAGGTTCACAATGTGATCTGGGTCTGTTTCTGCTCTGCTTGGGGTTGGAGCCTCCCTGAAAGGGCTCACTAGATGATTGGTGATATCAGGAATGTTAATTCCTATCTCCCAAAGAGCTTGACTCCCCCAGCATACATGCCTTATGCGGACCTGGCAACCTGACCTTTCTTACGATCTGCAGGTAGGGAAGGGCTGCTGTGCCGCTCTCAAGGCCCTCGGCGCAATCGTCTACATCACAGAAATCGATCCCATATGTGCTCTGCAGGCCTGGTAAGAATAGATTGATGATAATACCGTTAGATTCACTCCCAGATACTTGATGTTTCTGAGATACTTTGTATTTCATGGTTGATTATATTAATCACTTTTTGTAGAAATTGCCCAGGGAGAGAGACTAGTATTGCGCCATCCCCTTTAGTCTAATCTTGGCTTCTTCTAGCCTCTTGGCATTTTGTCTTCCTGGATGATGTCTCAGGGCTCTGAAGAGGCCAGTGTGTATGTATAGTTTAGCAAGCTTATCACATAGCATCCCTGGGAGGTAGCACTGACTCTGACTTCAGAGGAGGTTTTGTTGTCTCATTCTATGACCAGCATCCCTCCCACTTCCTCTCTGCTTGGCTCAGTGTGTCTTCCTTTTCTTCCAGCATGGATGGGTTCAGAGTGGTGAAACTAAATGAAGTCATCCGGCAAGTCGACGTTGTAATAACTTGCACAGGTACAAATCATGCTTTGCTGCTAACTTCAAGGCTAAGATCCCAAAAGTGACCCGACTTTCAGACACAGTGAGACCTGTGCTCAGTATAAAGCCTCAGACCTACAGTAATTTACCAGAACTGTAACATGTTTGCCAGAGGGAGACCCTTTTTCCCTGGTTACTTTTTATACTGCCTCCATCTACCTTCCCAGTGGGAGAGGTGGCAACAGGGAAGGCCCAGGGAGGTGGGTGAGAAACCTCAGGGTCCTCAGAGCATGGTGAGTAAGGAAGGTGCCGCACCCAAAAAGGGGCAGAGCCACCATGTGGCCAGCTGGGGTCAGCTCTGCATGCCCCATGATGGCCCACACAGGCCCCATGTAGTACTGACTGGGCCCCACCTGGAGCCGTCAGGCTGGGGAATGGATGCCTGGTCCTCAGGTTTGGCCCATCTCCTGAGCTTCCTTGATTTTCTCGGACAGCGCCTACTTCAGCTGCTGATAGGCCTCATCCAGGCTGTTGGTGATCACCAGCTGCTGGGTACTTCTTTTCGCATAATGTATATAAGCTCTTTAGTGCCAGTAAGTTTTCTCCTATGTTCTAACTGAAAACTGTCAGTACCTTTGTTGCCCAACGTCTCTTCCCTCAGCCACCCATCTTTATTTTTAGGAAATAAAAATGTAGTGACACGGGAACACTTGGACCGAATGAAAAACAGTTGCATTGTATGCAATATGGGCCACTCCAACACTGAAATTGATGTGGTGAGGCTTCTCTCAGTTGTTGCTAGTTCTTTTTCCTCTGCCTTCCATTACAGCCAGTCAGCTGTGCCTTTTACCTTTCAGACCAGCCTCCGTACTCCAGAACTGACATGGGAGCGAGTACGTTCTCAGGTGGACCATGTCATCTGGCCAGACGGCAAGCGTGTCGTCCTCCTGGCGGAGGTACACACAGAAGACTGACAGAGCAGTGCAAGCCATGTAGTTGGATTCACAGAGGGAGGGGAGGCAGGGAGAAAATACTGGGCCTGTGTTTCCCTGAATTCTGTCTTTGGATAGAAGGCCATTTCTCAAATGGTCTAGTCCACAAAATAGAAACAGTCCAAAAACTATCTACTTTTTGTTAAGTAACATATTATTTCCTGACCATAGCTGATTTTCAGCCTTTCACACTCAGATGGATTTGCAGAAAATAGGGTAAAAGCCAAAGTTCCAATCTGGAACTGTAATTCCTCCTCTTCCAACTGAGTATAGAGGGGTATGAAGTCCTTTCCTGCATTAACTCGACTTGTATTTCACTGGAATCTGAAAGGGGCAACAGTTCATCCCAGGCTTCTCTCTTACCTTTCTAGGGTCGTCTGCTCAATTTGAGCTGCTCCACAGTTCCTACTTTTGTTCTGTCCATCACAGCTACAACACAGGTACGCAACACAGGGCCCACTTTTCCTTCACTGTTACTTGTGGCTCCGGGCATGCATGGATCAGAGTTCTGACGAAGCGTATGATGTGCTGCATACTTACCAACCTGTTCTTCTTTTCATATTATAAGATACTGAGACTTAGGCTCTCTCAATTACAGAAAAGAGTCCTTAGTCAATGTGTGTGTCTCTGAATTGTCTGTTCAGATGAGTATAGTGTTCCAGCATAGTTGTATTTAACTTGTTCTTTTCTCAGCAATTAAACAAGAACACCACCAAGTCCTCTTGCCATGTGTGCTGGTCTTCAATACAAGCAGAGTCCTAGTTGCTGTCATGATGACAGATCATGGTAGTATTTGCCCCAAGTCACTGTAAACCTACCTTTATTTTTATGTTCCTAAGAAGTGTTTTTGTTTTCTGGCCCTTTTTTCCCACCATAGGCCTTGGCACTGATAGAACTGTATAATGCTCCTGAAGGACGATACAAACAGGATGTATACTTGCTTCCTAAGAAAATGGGTGAGTGAAAAACGAGAAACATACATTATCCTTACATGGCTACGTTGTTTGGTAAAATGACTATCATGAAGAACACTAGATTTAAAGCCAGAGTTCTAATTTTTCCTCTTGTGCTTACTAGTTGTTTGACCTTACAACAGATTTAATATGATGAGTCTCTGATTGGTTAGCAGTAAAGTGAAAATAATACCATATATAAACATTGCAGGTTGTAAGAATTACAGATAACAAGTTACAGTGCTAAGTACAGTGATGTAAAGTGGATGCTTTTATTGTCACATAGCTTCCTAAAGTGGAGTAAACTTCTAGTGCAGCTGAGTGTAGCCTGGAGCCGTAATGAGGGAAACAGAAGCAAGTTTTCTTGTCCATCTTCTGTCTCGATTGGCAAATCACCTCCTGTGCAACTGGTTTCATTCTAAAAGACAGTTTAGTTCATGTCACATAATGCATCTCTGTTCTTTTTATGCCATGATAGCCACCTCCCACCCCAGATGCCTGAGTTTAAGCTAAAAAAAAAAAATCTTCCTTTGGTCCTCTCCAACAGCTTACCTCAGATTGGCTTTTTAAAAATTCATATTCATCAAAATGAGGGAAACTTATGTACAGAAAAGTAGTAAATTTGTGCAAGCTACCTTAGAAGTCCATGGTCCTGAGATTCGATGCCTTTATGGATCTTATCCTAAATAAACATTAATGACACAAGGCTCTCTTGAGCCTTCTGGCATCCACTTTGATTCATAATTTGATTATAACTTTATCTAGTTTAAGAGATTGCTGCAGGAGGGTGGGAGTAGAACATGACATACTGACTGTGGAGGTGAGGTCAAAATTTTTACCAGAGAGGAATAGGGAGGTGTAAGTCTACACCATATTGTCACTCTGCCGAGTGGCATTCTACATGCATTTGGGTGATACCGAGGGAAGCGCCCTGCCAGAAATGTAGCTTTCAGGGCTTTCTAAATTTACAAATTTTGTGGATTCTTTCAAAATTATTACATCCTGGTCCTCTTCCTCAAGAAGCTTTAAATGAAGTTGGGGGAGGAGAGGTACCCTGAGAGGCGTATTTGACATGGAATTCACTCCCCTGTCTTTTCGTTTTTCTAGATGAATACGTTGCCAGCTTGCACCTGCCATCATTTGATGCCCATCTGACAGAGCTAACAGATGACCAAGCAAAATACCTGGGACTCAACAAAAATGGGCCATTCAAACCTAATTATTACAGGTAATTTGGAAAAAATCAGTAGAAATAGCTCTTTCTCAATATTAACAACCACTCTACCCAGCTTGCTTTCTTCAGTAAAGACCAGGTACTGTACTTGATTGTGAAGAGCATAAGAACTCCACTCCCGATTAACGGGCAAAGCTGGAGGTATACTTCAGAGATAAGAGAGCTCACCTAGCGAGCATGAGGCCTTGGGTTCAGTCTACAGTATCACCAAAAAAAAAGTATACGGAGAAATTTGTGTATTGTATGTTTAGTGGTAGATGTAGAGAAGTAATTGTATTTTGAATTTGTGGTGCTTGGGCCCCACCCCAGAGATTCTGATGTACTTGATCTAGGATGAGCCCCAGGCGGTTATTTTGTAAAAGCTCCCCAGACTGTTACTAATATTGGCTTATATTAGTAAGTAAGAGTAGGCAGTAGTAGGCAGTAAAGCAGAAATGGCGTTGTCGGGAACCATATAGAAGAGTAAGAACAAATGATGCCCCGTGGACTGACTGCAGGGATCCCCGGGCCAGGGAGGGACCCTGGAGACAGTACTGTCTCTGAGTCTTCTCTTGGAGCTCTTGTACAGAAAACAAAAGTGTGTAACCAGTCAATCTCTTTCTTTACAGATACTAATGGACCATATTACCAATGACCAGTCCACGTGAACCACATGACTCTAAAAGAAATATTTTTTAAGATAACTTTTATTTTCTTTTTATTCCTTTCCTCTTGATTTTTTTTCTATAATTTCATTCTCATTTTCTCATCTCATTATCCAAGTTCTGCAAACCACACAGGAACTTGCTTCGTGGCTCTTTAGATGAAACTGAGGTTTAAGGTTCCTCACCCTAGTCACTAAAGAAGGATTTTACTGTCCAAACCCAGAAAGGTGATTCATTCTTTACCATTTCTGGGGACTTCAGTCTTAATTTGGTACCTTATTAACAGGAGATGCTAAGGTACCTTCTATGTGAACAATCTGCAGTGTCTAAATTGCCTTAAAAGAGCCCATTTCTTAGCTGCTAAAATCAGTGCTCTTTGACTTCTTCAGAGGAGCAGGGATGGTACCTACCAACCAGGTAGGTGAGATGTAGGTGGTGCATGTTAATTTCCCTTAGAAATTCCAAGCCCTGTTTTCTTGCGTAAAGGTGGTATGTGTGGTTCAGAGATATGTACTAGTGAGTGTTGCTTGTTAAGATCCAGTAGACCCACTTGGATTTATAGTACAACCCTTCCTCCACTCCTACCAGTCTCTCTCAGTTTTCTAGTTTTGAACTAGACTGCATTCTATCAAGTTGAGTTTGTACCCTAGCATTTATTTCTGTTGTATTTTTTAAAAACTAAGGAAAACTTTTAGTGTTAACACTGAGGAACTGCTTGAGTGGTTAGTTGTTACCATTTTCTCTTGAATCTTTTGAGCTAAGAGCGCAGATTGAGTCTAGAGAAATACTAGTCTCAAACTCTGAATGAATTCCTGTGTTTCTAGCCCTTAGTTTATAGCATCAGCAAACTGGAGCCATAAGCAGATCTCTCAGCTCTGCCCCATACGGCTTATGCTGAAGGCAAATTTCTTGAGCCATTACTCAGTATAAAGCACTGAGCTCTATCTTTAGGGTTTATCCTTTAAGAGCAAAGTTCTGATCAGCTCTGCTTCTGCAACCTAAAATATTTAAAGGGAGGTTAGGTGTGGAAGGGAGGAAGAACCATAAACTGGGCCCTGGGGAAAGAAATCTAACTCCGTATGATTTGCCTGGAACTGTAGGCCCTGTATAATGTTATTTGTACAGAAATGGTACCATTTTAGAGTGACACATGCCACCAAAAAAGGTTTATGAACTACGACCTTAAAGGGCCGTTTGTATGTAGAGAAAGTAGTCAGTACATCTTGCTCACACTCCAAAAGAATCCCCAGAGAGGCTGTCTCAGAGATCAGAGAGGTGTAGTCCCATGCCATGCACCCTGCTTACCAGCATTTCTGCATGGTCAAATGAGCTTTAAGTATATAATTATCCAGGATTTCAAATCCTCACCTTGTTCTAGCTTGTGATCCTTTTGAAGTTGGATCATGCATTAGTGCTAGATTCTAGAAATTTTTACTTCTCTCTTTCCATTGATCAGAGAAACAGACATTAAAAACAGAAATATAAGAAAAGAAAGCTTCTGCCCTGCAGCTTTCTAGCAGGGGACAACTATCTTGCCAAAACTTTTTTCCCCTTTTCTCTGTTTTTCCCCACCCAGTCTCTACTCCTTGCCAGTATGACCATGCTTTCTTCTCTGTAGATGCTAACAGTTGAAGCCCTTTTCCCTAGGGCACTTAACCAGCCAATCAGAACACAGTATCTGTTAGGGGAGATAACCTGGCCAACAGTGTCTCTATCGGGCCACTTCTGCTGGAGGAAGGGGCCCACATCCTGCTGTCCTCTGGTCTGCCCTCTGATCCTGTATCTATTAATGTGTCCATAGGAATAATAGGTAAGGGCTCCGTCTCTGTCAAGCCATGTAACAAAGGACACTGGAAAATGTCTGGCATCAGAGGGAGCGTGTGGAGAGCAACTTGGGTGGAAAAAGTTCATTTTGTATTGAATGATTTTTAATGAATGCAATATTAATCCTTGCAGATGAGCAATAATCATTAAAGTCAATTAAAATGATAAGACCATATTGGTAGTCTTTGTCATCATTGGTTGAATAGTAGAATTTCATTAGAACCTTTTTTCTAGGATGGGACAAGTCATTGGTCAGCAGTATTTAATGGAGTTGTTAAGTACCAAATATAGGGAAGCTGGATGTAGCGTTGTTCATTAATATTTTTTTGAGACAATCCAGCTCAATTGTCCAGGCTGTCATTGAATCATTGAACTCCCAGGCTCAAGCAGTCCTCCTGCCTCAGCCTCCCCAATAGCTAGGACTACAATCATGCACCACTGCACTTGGCTATCAATATCTTAAATTGCTATAAATCAGATGTTAAATGTCCCCTAAAGGTCCATTTGTTAAAGGTTTAGTCCCCAAGAGGGCGCTATTGGGAGGTATGGTGGAACCTTTAGGAGGTAGGGCCTAACAGGAGGTACATAGGTGACTGGAGGCATGGCCTTAAAGCGGTTTGTGGGACCTCGATCCCTTTCTCCTTTTTTGCTTCTTTGCTAATGAGCAATTTTGCTCTCTACTACTTGGTTCCCACCATAGGCCCAAAGCATTGGGACCAATTGATCATGAACTGAAACCTCCCTCCAAAACCCTAAGAGGGGAAAAAAATGTTTGTTTGTTCGTTTGAGACAGGGTCTTGCTAAGTAGTCCAAGCTGACCTAGAACTTGCTAGGGGGGCTTTGTTATTTTTTAGTTTTTGATTTTCTTTTTTTGAAAACAGGGTCTTGCTAAGTAATCCAGACTGACCTAGAACTCACTATGAACTTGCCATGCAGCTCAAACTGGCCTCTGCCTTACAAATGCTAGGATTACAGGCATGTGCCACCACACCCAGTATAAACCTTCTTTTCTTGTAAATTAATGAAGTCTTTCCTTATAATGACAGGGAGCTGATGAATATGTTTTGTATGCCTGCTTTGTGCCAAGCCTCAGACCTAAGCATTTCACTCTTTAAAGAGGCAGACCTGGTATAAAAAGCCTGAGAGATCCTCATTTGTATAGTTGCCTTCTAAGACCTTATACCTAAATCCTTACTTTAAAAGAATGCCCCAAAGTTTAACCTTCAGCCTCCTCTCAGATATGTTTCAATCTCTAAAGGTACATCGATGCCTTCTGATATAAACAAGGTATCTGTCTTAGTTTGTTCCTGCTATTATAAAATATCTGAGACTGGACATTCTATAAAGAAAATTTATTTTCTCACTGTTGTAGAGGCAGGAATGTCCAAATTTAAGGGATCAGCAGATTTGGTGTCTGAAGCTGGCTGCTCACTGCTTCCAAGATAGTATCTTTCACTGTATCTTCATAAGGTAGAAAGCCAAACAAGGCCTAGTAAGTTCCCCTCAGCCTTTTTATAAGAGCATTCATCCCATTCATGGGCGTTCTGCCTTTGTGATTTAATCACCTCCTAAGGGCTCCACCTCTTAATACTGTCACATTGGTGATTAAATTTCAATTCATGCATTTGGAGAAATATTCAGATCACAGCATTTTGGCTATACCTCCACATTTCATGTTCTCACATACAAAAAAAAAATCCATTATAGCCCAATAACCCCAAAAGTCTTAACTCATACCAGCACCAATTTAGAAATCTAAAGTTCAGAGTCTCAACTAAATTAGATATGGGTAGTATTCAGGGTATAGTTCACCCTGAGACTGATTGCTCTCTGGCTCTGGACCCCTGAAATCAAACAAGTTCTGTGCTTCCAAAATACAATAATGGGACAGGCATAAGATAGACTTCATTCGAAAAGAAGTGGGGCAGAAGAAGGAGTAACAGGTGAAACCCAGCAAGGTGAACATTAAAACTAACTCCAGAATAATTGTTAAATCCATGTTTTGCCTTCCAGACACACTGAAGGGGGAGTTGGGCCCTCTAGGCTTTGCCGGCAGCGGCCTACATGTCATCTGTCCTGGAGTGTTGAGTCTGTAGCTGGGGTTACACCCTGCTTTCTCTGTAGTTCCAAGGTTTCAGGAACCCCAGCCCATTGGCTGCACTAGACATTGCTGGTGACCATGGCACCCTTGACCCTTGGCAGTTCTCTGCCTAGGTCCCTGAGGCGCATGCTTTGAAAGTTGAGGCAGCCGTGCCTCCAGGCTTTGCATGCCCTACACTGGCACAGTCCTGCTACCTCCACGCCACCAAGGCTTACCACTCAGGCCTGCAGAAGGAGCTTGAGCTACAACTAAAAACTGTTCTCGAATGTGTTCATTTTGTTATATAAATAACATCGGTACAACTGTTGAAACTTAAAAGGGGGCTGAGAGTGAAATGGTAACGGCTGAACTGGGGTGATGAAGAACGTTTGTCTGTCGGAAATAAACCTGGAAGCACTAGGGAGTGTTTGGTCAACGATTCACTCAGGTAGTTGAGAAAAAAATTAATGCATTTGATAAATTTTGGTAAGTTTGATTATTTCAAAGTTAAAATTTTGTTAAATAAGTATTCCAAGACTAAAAAAAAAAATGAGACTAGCTTAAAATTTAAAAAGTAATTGTTCTCTATTTAGCAACATCTTAGGCTGTATAATAATAAATGTAAAGCCTTCTGGGTTTCTAATTTACATGCCTACCCAAAACAGTGTTTCACTGACAATAAATCCCAACTAAAGTAAGACTGGCCAGTTCAACAAGAAAGTAAGGGAAGAAGGTGCAGCATGGTAGAGCCATGCCACAGTGCTCCCTGGAAGGGATATTGAACAAACCTTTTCTGTTAAATAACTTACAAATTCAGGAAATTCTTAGAAAAATTCCTAAATTTTGAAAAGAATCTAAAAGCAAGAACTGACATCTGTACTTCCTTGCCAGCTGGTTGTGAAACCTTAGGAGCAGAGTTTGCAAACGATAGCCCTCGCACGAGCCAGACCCGGCCCACTGGCTGTTGCTGTGTGGCTTGCAAGCTGAGTGGTTTTTACATTTTTAAATGGCTGAGAAAAAATCATGACTAATATTTTGTGACACATGAAAATTACATGAAGATCAAATTTCATTGTCCATAAATGGAAGTTTTTTGTACACAATACATTTATTCACTTGTGCAGTGTCTCTAGCTACTTTCTTGCCACAATGGCAGAGTTGAATATTTGGAACCAAATGGCCTACCAAATTCTAAATGTTTACTATTCCTTTACAGAAGAAAGTTTGTTGACCCAGGCACAAAGGTTGCGTTAGGTATAAAGGAAAAGATATGTTGGAAGGCAGTTGATTTGTGTTCTATTATATAGAGAGCTTTTGGGTGAGAACAGGAGCTGAGAGAATGAAATAATTAAAAAGGAAAGAATATTTACAGCTTAGGTCTTAAATGTCCACCCAAAGCTCATGAAGTGAAAGCTCGGCCCCTGGCCGATGCACCGTTGGGAGGCGGTGGGACCTTGAGGAAGCGGGTCTGGCTGGAGGGGTCGAGTCACTGGGAGCATGTCCGTGAAGGGTGCGCTGATACCTCAGCTGCTTTCTCTCTCTGCTTCCTGAGCACTACGAGGCGAGCAGCGTTCTCTGCCACGTGCTGCGACCACCACGATGTACTCCAGCCTCACACAGGCCCCAAAGCAACAGAACCAAGTGACCGGACTGAAACCATGAGCTGAAATAGATCTTTCCTCCTTTTAAATTATTACAGGTGTTTTGTCACCATGACAGAAAGCTGACTAACAATACTGAACAAAGAATATTCCAGTGTAGGTGACAGAAGCTAAATGTACCTATGTTTTGACCAGGGTTCCCTCTTAGATTAGGCGGTCTCAAGCTGAGAGAGCAACATAAAAATTATTTGGTATCTCAGTCACTTTCCTCATCGCCGAGACGAAGTACCCAACACCTACAACTTAAAGAAAGATTTATTTTGCTACTTTTGTTTTTGTTTTTGTTGAAGACAGGGTCTCACTAGGTAGTTCAGGCTGGCCTTGAACTTGCTGCAGTCCACTCAAGTGCTGGGATCGCAGGTGTGTGCCACCATGGCAGGCTTAGAAGAGGTTTATTTTGGCTCACAGTTTTAGCAGGTTCATTCCAGTGTCAGCCAGATCCAAGGCTGCTGGAAGGCCCTGCTGGAGAGGAAAGCTACTCACATCACGGCAACCAACAAGCAAAGAGTGAAGGGAGGAGCAGGGGAGAGAGATACACCCTTCCAGGTCACGCCCCCAGCAGCCATCTCTTCCTACCACTCTATTTTGTTACAGCAAGTCTGCTATAGCACACTCATAAGCCATTCACCTTCCAAACATATGAGACCTTGGGAGCCATTTTATATCTAAACTATAACATTTGGGAATGTAGACTTTTTCTCCAATTTAGAATGTGTAAGAGAGTAATTAAACTTGCAATTTTAAGTTGCAGTCAGTTTTACACGTACAGAGGTATTGGAAATCTATGTAGAGTATTGGAAACATATACCACAATAGTGAAATTTCTTGTTTTCTTTCTTTTTGCTTACCAATTAAATTACTCCAAAAAGGAAATTGAATATATTAAATGCATTTGAAAATACTTAAAGGACTTTACACGTAGATTTATAAGTACAATAAAATCTATATAAACAGAACTCTAAAAAGCGCAAGCAATGTTTTGTTACTTTATTAGATTTATGATTAATTTTTAAATGGGCAGCCTTGAGCACATAGTTAAGTGTCTTCTAAAAAGAACTACTCTGAAAAAAAAATTTAAAAAGTACTGCTCTGGTTTGTGGGCTGGAACTGCTTACCTCTCTCTGATCCAGGCTCCCGTCCCTCTTCTGTGGCGTGGTTCTCCACTGTCACCACAAGAGGGCAAGTTTTCTCATGTCTGGTTATCAGGGTCCCTGACAAGAAGGGAGAATAAAATAGAGATTCCACTCTTCTCTGAACCCCTGTGCTTCGTGCTTGAGTGTTTTCCAGATGTGTAGGAAATACATGAATTTACAGAATATTATGTATTACCTATGGGGGATGGGGCAGCACTCAGTGCATGATTACGTTGATAGTTGTGTAATTAAATTTATAATATTTGTGGAATAAGGGCTAAAAATTATCAATAGCTGTCATCAGTTATAATTTGCTGCCAAATTAACTTGTACTAAGCTTCAAGAAAAAATTGATTTTTATAAATTTTTTAGAATTTTGGAGATACGGATAAAGAACTGTAGCTCTGGAATAATACCAGTAACATGTATTTAGTGTTTGTTGGGTATCTAGCTCCATGCTAAGTACTTAAGAAGACTTAATCCTCACACTATTCTATGAGATGGGCAATACTGCTGTGTTTCCCTGAAAATAACACTAGAGATCAAAAATGCCAGCCCCGACCAGCCTATCCTCACCTTCCTAGCCAGCATAAGTACCCAATGAGCAAGGGAACAGTGAGCTATAATCTTCAGCATGACACTGGCCATTGCTATGATAATGTCCAGATATTAATTATAGCTGAACTTTATTTTCAGGTTAGGTTTTATCTTCAGGGAAACATGGTATGATCTTACCCTTGTGAAAGACATGGGGAAGTTGAAATAAGAGATGTAACTCACCCAGAGCTACACAACTAATAAGTTGTAGAACTGGAATTTACCCAAGTTAGTCTGACTTTAGGTCCATGCTTGATACTCAACAATATGTCTTCTAGGAAACAGCCCAAAACCAGGGTTCTATGATGCCAAAAGTACATGAGTTTCATGTGGGGCTTGTTAAAAATACAGATTATGAAAAATAACTAAAAAGACTAGGGTGTGGCCCAATAGGAGAGAGCTTGCCTAGCATACGTGAGACCCTGGGTTTGAACCGTAACACTGCAAAAGGAATTAGATTCCTGGAGCCCATCCCAGACCTACTGAAACAAAATCTCAGAGGCATAAGCAAACAAAGACTGAGGGAGTCCGAATCTCTCCAGAGTGGCAGTGCACTAGATGAGGGAACTAAGATTTGACTTTGGTCTTTCTGGCTCCCTCTGGCCTTTCTCCAGAGTCACCTTAAGGCTCCTTGGTGGTAGACTTTCAGGCGCCTGCCCCATGATTCTCATTTCTCAGGAAAGGTTCTCTCAGCGAAGAACTTGGTATGGTTACAAAGACCCAAACTATGAGTGTCATGCCTTTCTGATGCTTTCCGGACACAAACTTAGGCACTGAAACCTGCCGTCTCCCACTGTCGGGCTCTGCTTCCTCGAGCCACAGTCAGAGAGGTCAGAGATACCCACGCTTAGAGCTGGGATGCAGCTCAGTGGTAGAGCACATGCCTGCCGTGGATGAGGCAATGGGTTCGATTCCCATTACCGCCGACAAGAAAAAAAGAGATGCCCACACACGGGCTCTAAAGACTCACCAAGTAACAGCTGGGAGTGGGTGCTCTTGATCCAGTTGTTTTAAATCACGAAAGGCCTCACACGTATCATCTTTTCCAGTGCATGAAAACCAAACAAAGGGGCCATTCTCTTCAGTGATTCTCTTGCCCTTGTATTTCTAGCTGGGCAAAGCACTGCTGAAGCATCACCTACAGGTGTTTCCTAGTCAAAGAAAGGTATGGAGGAGCCAGGCCTCAGGGCTGGATCCAGAGCAAGCCCCTTCAGCTGAGCCAGCCTCCTCGCACTCCGTGCTGCCCTCTTTGGTTCGTGCGAGTTTGTCAACAAAGAGGATAGATTCATGTGTTTGTTTTAAGGAAGACTACTTTATCTTACATAATGGTAAGATATGATAAAGTGTCTGTCTCACACATACAATGGGAAGCAATCCAGCACTGGTGGCTTTCACCTGTGTTGTGGGTTTGTTAATGTCTAGCTTCTATCTGCACTGTTTTGTTACCTTCTCTTTTATTAAACGAGCTCTTTGCCTTTTTCTTTTTCCTCCACAAAACAAATGAATCATATGAAAATATCACTAAATATATGCAGATGAGGCTGCTGCAACCCTACCACTTTACCTCTTAAATATTATTTGAATCTGTTCCATCATCTTCCCCTCCCCAAGTTAAGCCTTCAGACGAAACCACAGCCCTGGCCAACAGCTTAACTGTGACTTCAAGAGGGTCCATGAATCAAAGTCAGGCTCCTATTGAAGTAGGATAGAAGAAATAAAGGCAAGTAGAAAGGAGACAAGGAAAATCATAATTTTAAAATTGTACTCTTAAAAACTGCAGCTGCTGGGCATGGTGGTGCACAACTATAATCCCAGCAATCAGGAGGCTGAGGCAGGAGGATTCTGTAAGTTTGAGGCCAGCCTGGGGTACATAGTGAGTTCAAGGTCAGCCTGAACTACAGTGAGACTGTCTAAAAAAAAAAAGGGCTGCAGCTTCAGGAGCAGTTACCAAGTTACAGTTGCATCATCATTGTGTGACCCCCGCCCCACCCAGACTACTCACTCCTAAATTCCTAAGTCTTAAAAAAAGGGGCTTTTCACCTGTGAATGGGCCATCACCTTTCACCTGTAAATTGAAACTGCACTTTGTATAATTTGAAAATTCCATAATTTCCACCCCCCAAACCCCCAAAACACATAAATATACCCAATTTCAGACCATAATTGCATCTATCCGTAGTGTACCTGCTCTCCCTTCTGAGTGTACTTTTTTTCTGCCAAATAAATCTTTTCTATTCCTCCTACTGACACATACTGAAAACTTTCTGTGATGGGGGGTCAGTGAACCTATTTCATGAATGGGTCAGTTGAGGTCCCACCTCTTCTTTGAGGAATCTCCTCAGACCCCATCCAGTGGCATCCTTTGGCAAGCCAGTCAGGCACCAACTTTAGTTAAGTGCAGCCAAATGCTTCTCTTTCCTCACAACTCTGCCCTTTGATTGCCTCCACTCCCTCCCCAGCTTCGATTTTTCTTTGTAGTGGCCAGGGGCTCTTAAAGTACCTAAGAGATAAGCCATTTGCTCCCTCTAGCAGAAATGGAAAGAAGTGTTGGGGGCACATTCCAGGATGTGTACCAGCCTTCTTAGGAACCCTCTCAGGTCAACATGCCCAAATCCTGGGTCAGAGGAAACAAGAAATTGGCTCTTTCAGGAGACGTAAATAAGGACTGACCCATCATCTAGTGTCTGGAGCAAACCTCTCGTGTGGGTGGGAGACACAGTAAGAGTACACTGACCTCAGGGTGACACCAGAGGGAGCCATCTCCCCAGACATGCACTCTCCCAGGTCTTACACTTTAGATCAAAGCAGACCCTCTAAACGGATCCTTTTAATCCTCTCTCCCTTACCTATTCCAAGGAGTATAAATTCGATCTGCCTAATGCCACAGCTCCCCTTTTTAGAGTGGCTGGGGGAACCCCTCACACCATGCAGATTCAAGTGACAATTTGGTGACCACAGATGTGTCCCAGGAACTGGTAGAGTTCTGTGTGCTCCAAAACAAGAAGGCTCTCACTGTTTTTATTTCTTTCTCTTCCATAAAACTCCTTCCTCTTCCTTGTTCTTTCTACATACCTGTTTTCCTTTCCTTTCCTTTTCCTTCCTCCTCCCACTCTGAGGCTGTTTAACCAGGAAACTTAAACCCTTAAATATGTGATGTTAACTAATGGTGAGAAAGGGGAGCAAGGCAGCAAGCAGCAACACTTAACGCGAGGGCCAAAGAAAAGCTCCTGCGAAGTTTCCCATGATCCCAAAGGACACCTGCCATTCATCTGTGGAGGAAAGTCGTGCTGCCCATCGTTCCCAACGTTCTACCCAACGTCTACCGGCACGCTGGCAGGAAAGGAAGGTAGACTGTGCCTGTGTTACTGGCTGCCATCCATGACAGCAGCCAGAACCTGGCTGGGCCACCTCCTCTTCCACTCCGCCAGGAGCAGCACGTCATAGGGAGAGAGGCAAAGATTCCCTGGCTCACCCTGCTTGAGGGGCCCGCACCGAGACCCAGGAGTGCACACGGCCATGCCCTAGAAATGTGTGCCCCAGGGGTGAGCAGCGGAACTCCACAGGATTTGTCTGCCACTGCTGCCTGCAAATAAATAGATATATAAACGAATAAATAAATGTGTGAATTATTCAGGACAGACTTTGGCCACCGTGCACCAACAGCTATGAAAGTGCTGCATTTGCTGCCATTTTTCCTGGGTCCTGGTGCCACCTGTTCCACTGTTCTCTCTGGCCTGGGCTTTTTGGAGCCAATTTGCTCACTTATCTGTGGAGGAAATTGTCATAATCTCTTCTTGTAATAATCTCTGCCTCATGTTTATCTCCCTGTATCTACACTGACATGAGCTTTGTAGCTATGATGGACACAGACGTATCTCCAGACTTGTTTTAACACTTCATGAAGTCTTTACATAAGTTGCAAGCCCCCAAATATAAACATCTTGGGTTAACTTTGTGTATGTCTTTTATCTATCTTCAGCTTATCCTCACTATAAAAGACACAGACTTATACACTTTTGGGGCCTCCAGGAATGCCTAGAAGGAGCTGCATGCCAGAGACTTCTATTCCTCTGGTAAGGGCAGAAATAGGACCGGCTCGTGCTCTCAGATCCTGGAGAACTGGGGCTGGCCAGTGTTGCCAGACCCTGGGAAAAATGGGCTGGCATTGCTCATTACTGGGCCGCATGTTTTCTGACCTTGAATTTTAAATGACCTAAAGGGATCCTGTCCTTTCTTCTCCTCTTCCTCCTCTTTTTCCTCTTCTATTTCCCTCTCTCCCTCCTATTTCCTTTATCTCTTTTCGGAAGTACACAAGGGAGATCTTGACAAAATACATCTTACAGTATTATGGGTAACTCAATGTTTATACCCAAAATATCACCTCTAGGTTGTATTTTACAAAATTTGGATTGTTTTAAAACAAAGCATTTTAAAAAAAAAAAAGAATGTTGATTTTTCTTTGTAGTTCAGCTTATCCTCAATATAACTTAGAGAGATTATGGCCTAAAAATGGGACTTCAAATTTTAACACAATATTTCAACTTGATTTATTTTGTAAGAGGGATAAAAAATGGACTGAAGTCACATATGTCTAGGTTTTCATGACCCTGTATCACAATCCAAAAATTACATGGATCTGATACAATCTGTTATGCCCATGTGTGCTTGGAACCAATGAGGACAGAATCAGACCCTGGAGAGGATGAGCTGATAAGTGTCTCAAATACAGTCCCCCAAGCCCCACAGCCCCAGTAGCACACCAGATGGTGGCTCCGGAGGCCCTTGAGGAAAGCTCTTTTCCCAGGTCAGTGAGCTCCTCTGCTCCAGCTCCCCGCACCCCCTTCCCATACACCACCCACTTACTAACTTCTCCACCCTCCAGCATCCAACAGAATCTAGTCCTACTAGGATAATAAGAAGCAACACCTCTTGCCATCTAACTGTCTCACAGCCTTCAAATATGTGTCCATTTCTGGAAGTGTCAGGAGGGAAACATGGTTTTATGACAGCACATGTTCCCTTCTCCAGGAATGACCTTGCCCAGTGAAAACAAAAATTGGGAAAGTTTTCAGGGGACTGAAATTTCATAGATGAATTCCAGACTTTGATCATAACATTTGATGTAACCTGGGCTGATCTTCAAGCACTGCTTTCTCTCTGCTGTTTTCTCTCTCCCTGAAGAAGAAGTTTGTAAATGGGCAGCAGCGCAAGCTTATGTGATGAGGTTCATGCCCAGGACGGTAGTAAAGATGTGGTGTAATTGCTCTCTTCTACCAAGTTCTTAATTTGCAGTACCAGTTTGGAAACACAGGTCATGAAAAGCACAACCATATAGTTACTTTTGTGACTGAGGGAATGAAAAGATGCATAAATAAGCTAGTCAATCATAAAAAGATTAAGAGAAATCACCCCAAAAGGGGAAGAAAATGCTGCCTTGTTTCTGAGACACTCAGGTGAAAATTTCTGTAACTATACTAATAGTGATCATAACTCACAGGTGGGACAAATTTTATTGGGACTGTAATCTAACCAATCTGCCTCAGATGTTCAGAGAAAATTTCAAAAACGGACTACGTCTCCTCACACCTCTATTAATCAGCTTTTAAACTCAGCGACAAAGTGGAGGAAATTGCCAATGTTTGGGAGAAATGACTGTAGGCATGAGAACAGGCCTAGTTAATAGTTATGGCATTGGAAAATAAAACCTTGCCTCCTCCAAGAAACCCCAAGTTGACACACATAAAGAGCGAAAATAATGCGACACCAGATGGCCGCTACCACCGAGGAGAGCCAGGACACTGAAAGTGAGACTTGTTTTTGCTACACCCTCTCTGGGTGAAGAGAGGTATCCCATCCGAAGTGAAAGGGCTCAAAAAGTCACTGAAGCCCTGTTAAGAGAATGATTCCCAGGTTCGAAATTTCAGATCACGGCACAGTGATTGAAATGGCCCGACTTCCTTTGTTTCCAAGGTGACACGGAG
Organism: Hystrix cristata; assembly: GCA_004026905.1. Classification (NCBI taxonomy): domain Eukaryota; kingdom Metazoa; phylum Chordata; class Mammalia; order Rodentia; family Hystricidae; genus Hystrix; species Hystrix cristata. The sequence continues at coordinate 81,776 of PVJO010002516.1, read as the reverse complement.
GTTTCACAAGTTTGGGTAATAACTTTCTTTTTAAATTTATTTATTTACCAAGAACATGTGTTGGTACATTGTATATATGATGATCACTTTCATCATAGTTAATTTGTACCTGTAAATGATATATTTTGGTTTCCCTCTTTCCCACCCCTCCCTTCCCCAACCCCTCCCCTCCTTATTTACAATAGCTTTATTTATACTTTTTCATTTTCCCCCTTTTTCCTTTCTTTTTTCCCTTCCTTCTTTTCCCTTTCCTCCCTCTCTAGTTTGCTTCCCTTTTGAATATTATCTTTCTTTTACATAATATTTATTATAGCTTTTTGTCCTTATTTACACTTATGGTTTCTCATATCAGAGAAACAATTTGATATGTACTCATGTGTGTCTGCTTTATTTCACTTAAGAGTATGTTCTCAAGATGCATCCATTTACTGATAAATGAGAATAACTTATCATCTTCGTACTTCTTGGTACTCTCAAGCATTCAGGGAAGATTGAATGGTTAATTTACATACTAAAACCACCTGGGCAAAATTATGCAAGAAACCTCAGAGCCTTGGTGTCTTAGTTAGGCTTTCAATGGTTTTAAGAGAGCAGATTTAATAAGGGACATTTATAGATTACAATATTCACCCAGAAGCCAAATGCAGAAGGTGCCGAATGTCCATCTAGGCACTGGAGACCCAAAAGATCCAGTTGAGGGCTGGGAGCCCACAGCACAGTCCCATGTACATCCGTGTCTGCACATGATGGCTGGAACCAGGATAGGATGCTCGCAGCAGAGATGACAACCAGAGCTCCTCTGAAGCAACGGCAGCCATCCTCGACAACAGCAAGGCCCTGAGCTCCTTCCTCGACGAGGACAGCCAAGTTCCTTTCGGAAGAACCAGCTGCAGCAGAGCTTCTCCTGGGAAACAGCCTGCCAACTAGCTTCAGCTCCCACTCTGCCTTATGTTGCATCAGCAACAACCCTCAGGTGGATCTCGTACGCCCAGCATCACACCAACTCAGTCCAGCTGGGCGTTCTGGCTCAAGTTGACCATATTAGGTCCACCACACTTGAGTTCACCTACTACTTATTGCTTCATTAAGAATCGGAATTGCCCCCAAAACTTCTCTCCAGCTAAGCCCATATGAAGTGTTCTACATGGAAGTCCATTTCTGACCTCAGATCCTAAAATACAGGAAATGATTAAATAAACAATTAATATGGGTCAGGGACAAAAGGCTTTATTAGAATATGGTAATAAAGTCCTTCCAGCACCAGATCCTTCAACTCATACCCCTAAAATTCAACCTAGCGGTTATGTGTTAAACCCTGATCTAAAGCGGAGGACCCTGGCCAAGCTCTCTAAGCACCCCTACAGCTGTTCTGTTGCAAGGACACATATCTTGGATTCACTCGTCAAGAATGAACTCTGTTCCTCTTGAGACACTACAGGGCCAAGAATTTAAGGAGATAGAGATGTGTGATCAATATTTTTTCGCATCTTTAGAGGCCTTGAAAATACTATCCAAGTAAAACAAGAAGTCTGCCAGGCGTAGTGGTGCATGCCCGCAATCTCAGCAGTTGTGAGGCTGAGGCAGGAGGATGGCCACGAGTTTGAGGCCCGCCTGGGCTACATAGTGAGTTCAAAGCCAGCCTGAACTACAAAGAGAGACCCTGTCTCAAAAGAAAAAAAAATTCAAAAAGAAAAAAAGACCTATTTGAAATAATTTAGGTAAGTTTATTTAATATCTCTATATCCTGCCTCATGTTTACCATGAAATTATCTCTCTTTGCCTTAAATATATCTCCTCTCATAACTATACTATGTCTGCTTGCATCAAAATCTGTACACTTAGTTGTCTCCTAACTCCCCATACCACTCTCCAGTGGAGATACTAACTCCTTCTTGACTAGACCCAACAATATGCCAAAGACATTAATAAAAATGCATTCCAGATTTATGAAATCTTGCTGACTTCTAGCACGTCTGGGTTACCACGGTGGGAATCCCCCCTACAGGAAAATGATCAAGTAAGTCTTCAAAATTTTACAAAACAACAACGAAGTACAACTATAGTTTTGAGGTTTGCTACCCAGTCTAATGTCCTTTGACATTAGATAAATGAAATTTTTCGTCAAAACGGGCATGGAGGGGCTGGGGATTTAGCTCAGTGGTGGAGTGCCTGCTTAGCAAGCACAAGGCCCTGAGTTCGATCCCCAGCACCAAAAAAGCAGGGTCAGGGGATGGGAAAATTGTTTTCTCTTGCCAAAAATGATACTCAGATATAACGATTTATAAGGCCTGATGTACCTCAGGCACCTAAACCTCTTATGTTGAAAGATGATAACCACAGAATTGTGGCAAGCTATTTTCCTGTTTAAAATGAATGTATCTGGCTGACATTCACTATGGGGCAACTCAGTCAACTAGCACCCCTTTGCTGGGAACAAAAAAAATATGAAAAATGTAGCAATGTCACCTGAATTATGGGATGGATGCCTACACAGAGCTGTAATCATGCTGTGGTTTTAAGAGCTATGGATTTGTTTGCAAAGAGCTAGTGATTTGTTTGCTACTGCTGCAAAACAAGTTCTAGGATAAATGGCCAGGCCCAAACAGTACACAGTGGCTCTGTGGCACAAATACATGGCTATGGTCACCCCCAGGGTGGACAGGAAGGTATATATTAGGATATCGGTGGGCACAAAAACGCTGGGTTAAAACCGTAAACTGACCAGCTAACCTCCCAGTCTATGGCAGCGATAGACCAGGTCAGTTTTTCACTGGAGTGATCATTTATTCTCCATTTTTATTCTTACAATAGCATTCCAAAACATCATGCAGCATGTTGAGTCTTTTACCAAACGTACCAAAAAGGCTGCAGGAGACAAGTGTAATTGAAAAATTGTTCAAGAAAACTGCAGCTTCAAGACACAATCAGTGTTACCTAAAGTTACATTTTTTTCCACCTGTACACTTGTTTTCTTCCAGGCTTCTCACTCCTAAATTCCTAAAAGTCTTAAACATGAAATAAGTTTATAAATTGAGCCTGTACTTTTCTTCTGATAGTATAAATCAATAGACTTCCATCTTCAAGGAAGCAGCACTATTCTTTTGGTACCTTATCTCTAAACTTCAAAAACATGCAAATGGCCTGCATTCTAACCCAGCCCTTTACTAGGCAAGCCAACAGATGCTAGCATTACACATCCTTGATCGCTGGCTTGAGGACACCCTCAAGACCACATAAATACCCCCAACCCGGACCACAGCAAGCCCTGCACTCCTTTCTGGGTGTGCGCTTCTTTGATTCTGCCTAATAGATCTTTCTGTCCCTCTTACCGATGCATCCTGCAGTTCTTTTCTGTGGCAGAACCTCCTCCTTCAGGGTGGGTGTCAAGGTTCCCTTCTCATCTTTGAGGGATCCTCCTTGGACTCCATCTAGTCACATCCCTACCCTTGACGCATCCTCTTAATAATAATAATTTTCAATCCAGACACCCCCAAGCTCTATTCATTGGGTGTAAATCTCTTTTTCTTTGCTAGATTTAGAGTTAAGCCAGATCTTTCTCCTCTGTTGTAATGGTTTTGTCACCTATTGCAATTGTCCTGAGTAAAGTCTTCTTTCTGGTTTTTATAAGTGTCAGCATAATTTTTTCTTTAACAGCCTTGAACTAGAGGCATCCACTTGAACCATCCTTGAATTTTTGACCCACAGTAATGGTACAATAAAAATACTGTTTAACCTCTGAGCATTAAGGTAATTTGTACACCAAAGCGGAAGTTAATGCACAGCGTGTGCTGGACACTGCGAACCCAGCCGTCGTCCCCTTTTTCCAGGGCTGCCATGCTCTGATAGTTTCCAGTTTACTGCTGCTGGGAAAGGAGGTACCTTGCGGGAAGATAGGTCCCCTCGCTAGGGACAGACTGCCGTCCAAAGACTTGTGCAACCAGAGTATAAAACCCGGCCCTGCCTCCAGTGTGGGCAACTCAAAAGGATCATTTCTGCTCCAAATTCCATTGCAACTGTGCCACAGTTCAGCACTTCTCCCACCTCCAGTCTTGTTTGTCTCACCTCCTTGTTGGTGTTATTGCCAGGGATATAACATAATCCTCAACGTAACTGTTAATACACATCTCTGCCTCTGATCCTAATTTCTAGGAAACCTGGCCTAAGTGGCTGTGAGCAAATACTTCACCTTTCTGTATCTTGGTTTCGTCATCTGCAAAATGACAGAAATGCCAGCGCCTGTCTCATGGCATAGTCGTGAGGTTAAATGAGGTTAGGTCGGCCGCATGGCACCTGCCACACTGTAAGCATTTAATTAATATTTGCTATTATTATTATTACTAACTATGGACAGAGCAGTGCAAGGCTCCCCCAAACACCCAGCCCCCCACCATAAGGCAGGGTTTTTGTGGAGGCTTCATTACATAGTCAGGATTTCTCGAATCATACCTGTTTGTGATCAGTTCAACTTTAGTCCCTCTTCCTTACTGGAGGTTGGGGAGCCAACCTCCAATCTTCGTCTTTCCAGTGACCAATCCCCAGCAGGAAGTTCTCTAGGGCTGGTTAGCCATTAGCCAACCCATTAGCATATAAAAAGTCACCATCCCTACCAAGATGTATCATGTATAGGTACAGAATAAATGTAATGAATGTGACCATTGTACGTAGAATGTACCAATACATGTTCTGGGTTTAAAATAAATATATATATATATATAAAAAAAGTCACCATCCCTTTGGAGAGTTCAAGGATTTTGGAAGCTCTATGCCAGGAAACATGAGGAAGACCAAATGCATATTTCAAAATACCTAAGTGATGTTGAACAACTGGCTTAAAAGCTCTCTCTGGCCACTGGAAGATCCATTACAGGGGACAAGCAGGGGAAGTGAGGAAGACTAGAGTGGTAATCCTCATGAAGAGGTCAGCTCTGGGATACGTTTTGGTGGTAGAGTCACTGGTAGGCTAGATGTGACCAGTGAAGGAGAGGGGAATCAAGGATGCCGCCTAGGTTTTGGCTCAAGAAAAAAAGTGCTTCATAATGCAATTTATTGAAATGAGGAAAAGTAGGTTTGTAGCAGAGAGAAAATCCAGAGTTAGTAACATGCTAAATTTGAAATGCCCATTAGGGCTGGGGATTTAGCTCAGTGGTTAGAGTGCTCTCCTCCCAAGCACAAGACCCTGAGTTCGATCCCCCGTACCAAAAGAAAAAAAAAAAAATTGAAATACCCATGAGACATCCAAGGGAAAAGTCAAGTCAGCCTTTGGATGAATGCCTGAGCCCTCTTTTTTTTTTTATTTCCAATTAATTTGGTTTTTTTGAGACAGGATCTCACTACGGAGTCCAAACTGGCCTTGAACTTGCTGTTGTAGCCCAGGCTGGTCTCGAATTAGAGATCTTCCCGCCTCAGCCTCCCAAGGGCTGGGATTATAGACATGCACCAGTGTGCTTAGCTCTGTGTCCTATTTTGAGTTCTTCATATTGTATATAAGACAGCTGTGAGATTATAAATTAATGTGACCTGGAATAGTTAAACTGATCTCTTTGGAAGCCAGGATTAACTACTATTTTTTTGCCCTTGTAACCAACTAACTAAAACATTATTGATATTTTATTCTTCTAGTAACTACAAATGGAGAGAACTCCACATGAAAACACAGTATAAGATCAGATCCACAGTATAAGATCAGATCCACAGATGCTCTGGATGGTCATGATTTTAACCAGGCGGTTCAGTGGCTATCAAGGTCTTGACCAGGGCTGAGAAACTGACAAAAACAGGCTCACTCTATCATCCAGCAAGCACTTGGGCGTCAGCAGCTGTGAGGCAATTTGTGCAGCACCCAGCACCCTGCGGGCATGTTCAGGCCAGTCTTCTTCTGCAGAGCGGGCACCACTACCATGTTCTTGAAACCCCTGCAGTGCTCTGACGGCTCAAATATGAATTTTGCTTCCACTTGTCTCTCGAAATGTGACTGCTCATGGTGGAGGAAGGACTTCTCACTGTAGCTTTCTCTTCTTGGTTACAATAATAATTCTCCTTTTTGAGAACAATGCCTTATACTTTTCAGAAAGAATGATCTCACTTAAATTATCTCATGGGCTCGATGGCTTCAAAAGACAAGTGGGATGATCCTTGACTTACAGATGAGAAGCGAAGAAAAAAAGAAGGAAATGCTGGAAGAAACTTCTGCAATTTCCACTCTTTTGGGTTGTGTAACGTTTTGCTTGCAAATCAAGGAAGTGACCTGTCCAACTCTACTTCAGCTTCTTCACATTTGGCATTCTTGGTCCTGTGTGTATTAGTCTGCTTTCCATCTCTAATAGCAACATACCCCTGGATAAGTTAAAAGAAGAAAAGAGGTTTATTTTGGCTCATGACTCAAGTCTGAGGACAAGAGACTGCATGTGGTGATGGCTTCTTGCTTGCAGAGTCCCGAGGTGGAGCAGGACACCACCTCAAAGACACGAGGAGCGAGTGCACGTGTGCCCTGCTCGCTGTCTCTTCTTGCAAAGCGGCAGTATTCCATCCTGGAGGCTCCACTGGGCTGAGCTTCGGAAATCCCAGTCACCTCCCAAAGGCCCACCCCTAAATACCATAGCCCGTTGCGTTCCCACCCTCCTTAACACCTCAGGAGGAGAATGAAAGTCCGATGTGCATTTTGGAGGGGATGAGCCATATTCAAACCAAGCATGACAAAATTCCACATGGAACACAGTCCCAGGAGGTTTAGTTGGAGTGAAGCAAGGCCTCTCTGACGCTCACTGTGGTGCCAGTGTAAGTACAGCAGTTCTCTTATTTAGAATTCTTGAGCTGATCACGGCTTGGAAACATTGCACTCCATTTAGGAGAGATGTTCACACATCTCTCCTGGATTCTTTTCTATAAATGATGTGATTCTTTTTTATAAATTTTTTTTGTATTAGTACATGTTTGCGGTACATAATGATTACATCCATTGTGGGGGTTTTGTACATATACGTAACGCATCTCAGTTCCTTTTATGCCCCCTTCTCCTTCCTCCGCCCTCCCTCCATCTTTTGGTTCCCATCCCACTTGCAAAAGATCTATCTCCCTGTTTCCTATTATCTATCTTTTATGTTGCTCTTTGATTTATTTATGCTTCAGATGATTCTTATAAAAAGGTTTTGTGACTTCTCTGTACTGAGTTTGTACAAACAAGAAAAACTGGAAACAGCCCACATATCCATCAGCAGATAACTGGATAAACAAGAGAAAATGATTTATGAGCTACTGGTATCATGGAACAGAATGGATTGATTTCAAAATAATTAAGTTGAACGGAAGAAGTCAGGAAAAAAGAGCACGTATTGTATGATTCTGTGTAGGCAGAATTGTAGAAAAGGCAAACTAAAGTGTAGTGATAGAAAGATTAGCTGGGAAGGGGAGAGGAGCACTAGCACAGGACAAAGGAAGGCTGACAAGGGCCCAAGAAACTTGTAGGGTGACGAGTACGTTCATTACTTCATTGCGGTGATGACTCTGTGGGGTTTGCACGTGTTAGAATAAATTCAATTGTGTACTTAAGCATGTGCAGTTTACTGTATGTAAATTATACCTCACTAAAAATAGCGCATTTGTTGTGAATCTTTTGTGTTTTCATTTTGTTTTGTTTTGTTTTGTTTGAGACAGAGTCTCACTATGTACTTTAGGCTGGACTTGAACTAACTGTGTAGTCCAGGCTGGCCTCGAACTCCAAGCAATTATTCTGCCTCAGCCTCCCGTGTTCTGGGATTATGGGCCCACCACTCCAGGCTTGTTATGGATATCTTGAAAACACAGAAAGATAAAAGGAAGGAAATGAAAACAGCTTAAGTTTCCACACTCCAGAAATAAAGCTGAAATTTGACATATTGCCTTCCAGTCTCTTTCTAAACACACACACACACGCACACCCCACACACACTCATACACATGCTGAGAATCAATTGTACATTCAATTATATACACTACTCAAGTTACACGGTGGCCTTATGTCCTGACAAGCCCATCAAAAGTTGAGAATATAGGAAGTCAAAAATGCATTTAAGACTGGGTGTGGCGATACGTGCCTGTACCCCAGGTACTTGGAAGACTGAGGCAGAAGGATCACAAGTGTTAGGCCAGACCCTGTCTAAAAATAAAATAAAAAGGGCTGAAAATGTAGCTCAGTGATAGAATACTTGCCTAGCATGCATGAGGCTCTGGGTTCAATCCACAGTGCTGGAAAATACGGCACTTGATGCACTGAACCTACCAAAGGCCACAGCTTAGCGACACAGTGGCTGCACGGGGAGCATCAGCCGTTTCTCTCCGTGACTGTGAGGCTAACTGGAGCTGCTTCTAGCTGGTGCTGCTCAGCATCTCAAGAGACCATTGCACTGCACAGCAATGCCCAGGAAAAGACCAAAATTCAATATCTGAAGTACAGTTACTACTAAATGAATATCACTTTCAACCGCTGTGAAGTTGAAAAACTCTTAAGTCAAACGCTTGTAAGTTCTAGGCCACCTGTATATTATAAGCAGTTTTCCATGTTACTAAAAAGTCATCTTCATAATAAATACAAATTCTAATAGCTTCTGTGTATTCTATCTGATGCATGTGCCACTCAGCTAGCCATTTTCTTATAGATTGCTTCTCAAATTAGGTTGGTCTTAACTTCATACTTTTGAGAATACACTGCCTGGGACATAATCATACACACATCTTTGTCTAAATCACTGATTATTTCCTCAGACTCTGTCACTAGAAGTGGCATTTTTGAATCCAAACTTTTCCTATTCTGAATGTAGCTGAAAGACTGCAGGGTGACTGAAGGTTTAAAATGTTTTTCCTCAGTTTGTAGTAGTTCAGTTTTAGAACTTGCCCAAGCAGTGGTCACTAAAACCAAATGTCATTTGTATGCTGTGTTATATGGGATTTGCTGCTTTTATCTGAGAAGCTTGTTGACATTGTTCCTTTTTCTGAAAATTCCTTAGTTTAGCCTATCAACTTGGCCCAGCCCACCGTGGATGAAATGCTAGTTTACGGAGGGTGCTATCGGATGTGAGAAGGCATGGCGGCAAAGGGCCGAAAGATGAGTAGAAGGAAATAGTCACATGATAACTTTGGATTTATTCACTAATTTATAAGAAAGATTTTTAAAGCATGAAATATGTGAAATCCTAGCGAAATCATGAGAGCTGCATCTTAGGAACTTTGTAAGAATTGAGCTTGAGGTATGAAGCAGCCAAAATGTAACAATGACGAAATAATGGCGGATAAAATGCTTTCTAAGGATTTCACAGCGTAGCAACAAGAAGCAGTAACAGGTATTTATTACCTACAATCTCTAAGGTGTCTGATGGGCATGCCAGCTTGACATATCCAAAAAGAAAAAAAATGTTGGTTTTGGTTTTGGTTTTGGTTTGGTTTTGAAACAGGGCTAGTGCTAAATTGCCCAGGCTGGTCTAAAACTCCTGGGCTCAAGTGTCTGTCCTGTGTAGCTGGGACTATAATCTCACACCGCAGTGTCTGGCTCAAAACAGAAATGTTGATCTTCCCCCAGATCTTTCTTTTTTTCTTTTTTCCAGGCTTCCATATTTATTATAACCATCTACCCAGTTTCTCAAACCAAAAATCCAAGAGTCATCCTCTATTCTTCATATGGCTGATGGGATTCCAGTCTACTGGCAAATCCTGTAGACTCTACCTACACATTACAGAAATACTGTATCAACTGAATTTTCCACCCTGGTGCAAGCACTGTCATCACCATCCACATAGTCTCCTCACCTCTCTACCCTCGTCCACTTCTTTTTTGAGACAGGGTCTCACTGTACAGCCCAGGCTGGCCTCAAATTCACAGCAGTTCTCCTGCCTTAGCCTCCCCAGTGCTGGGATTACAGGTATGAGCCACCACGCCCAGCTCATCTACTCTTGCACTGCTCAGATTTTCTTTCCTCAAGTAGCTGGACTGAACTTTTAAATATCAGACCATGACCTCTCTTGGTTAATTCCCTCGGGTGGTTTTCCATTTCAATTAGAATAAAATTCAAATTCCTTTCCATCCCTTTCATGCATTTTTGTGGCTTCTGGATTGTCAGCTACTGGTTCTTGTCAGCTACTGGTCTTTCTAGGCTCATTCAGTTCCAGCTGCTATGGCCTCAGGGCCTTTGCACTTAGCCTCTTGGTCCATGTTTCCTTCCTGGAGCTTTTCAATGCTCTCACTTACTCCCTGCAGAACTCATCTAAAATCTCAGCCTTGGACCTGCTTTCCTTGGCAACTCTGCCCGATACAGAGTCTCTCTCACACATACACATGCACATGTGCACACACACACACATACACACTGCCACATTCTAGTCCCTTACACTTTTCTTGTTTGTTTGTTTCTTCTGAGTAAGTCTCTCTTTTGACCAAAACTTTGTTCAGGCTCTTCCAAGTACTTTGCTTGGCCAGATGCAACATTGGGTTTCTTCTCTGTCCATGTGGAATGCAGTTCGAGCAACCTGCTAAGTGCTGAGTGAAAATCTCTCCCCTTAATATCTGGCCGCACTTGATATATTAGCATCCTGGCCTGCCTTCGAAAACAACCACATCAAGCTGGTGTGGTGGCACACACCTGTAATCCTAGCACTCAAGAGGCTGAGGCAGGAGGCCACAAGTTCAAGGCCAGCCTGGACTACAGTGAGTTCAAGGCTAGCCTGAACTACATGGAAAGACCCCCATCTCAAACAACTAGAAAAAACAAACACAAAAATTCATCAAGTCAGGTTAGCCATAAATGCTATCCTTAATGTTTCCTCTTAGTAATTTGCCATCATCTTCTCACCTCCAGCGTGCTCCTTTATTATAAACCCCCGAGTTGTCCCTGTTGGAGTTAGTGTTAGATCCAGCCTCTCTGGCCTACTACAAGACTCAGTTGCAATGATTGCTATACCCATTGCCATGACCCTCCATGAATAAAAACTGCCTTGCCACCTTTGTGTTTGTTTGTTGGTTTGTTGGTTGGTTGGTTGGTTAGTTGGTTGGTTGGTTTTTTGAGACTGGTCTTCCTATGTAATTCAGGCTGGCTTTGAACTCATGGTCCTCCTGTCTCAGCCTCCTGAGTGCTAGGATTACAGGCATGTGCCCCCAGTCTGTCTTATTATCTTTAACATGAGTCATGAATAACTTGTCTTCAACAGCTGTGGTTCTGTGGCTCAGACAGTATCATATTCACCACTGGACTCCCAGACCTCTCCCCCAGGGCCCCAGGTGTACACCTTTGAAGCCTTTGCCTTCACTCCTGACTGATCGATCAGAGAGCCAATGGTGAGTCAGACTGGTGAAACACTGCTGTGGACAAATGCCCGTTGAAGCTGGTAAGGAGAGATTTTTGAGTCCTAAGGTTCTGACTATACTTTCTGAAGCTGAGGTAGAGTGCCAAGCTTCTTTTCAAAGGTACCCTTTAGCCCGAATGTTTTCTTCTTCTTCCTCTTCCTTAAATGAGAATTATCCCGATTCCCTGGGTTGGATGTCCTGCTCACCGGCTCACTGTAAGACCTCTTTCTTCTCTCTCTGTATCTTACATCTCCCACAGGGACTTCTCAGCTGACTCCACAACCTTCTCAAATCCTTACTTCTTCCATCTCTCTGTGTCCTGCCAGTCTTTTTTTCCCTTTCCACTCCAAATCTCCAGTCACTTGAACTTTGGAGACCCCTGCTTTCAAGACTCAGGGATCCACAAGTGTCTGGAAAAAAGTGAAAGACTAATTGGAAACAGACTGACTATATTATTCGCTCAGATGGGCTTTGGAGACACTCAGAGAGCTCCTAAATGCCTCAGTCACTCATTTAAAATTAAATCTCAAACCCTCAATAAAATCGACCTCTGGAAATAGGCAAATCTGCCCCCAAACTCTTTCCTTAAAAAAATCGTTGTTATTCTTTCTCTGTACTTTGAGGTGTAAATTTTTTCACTTTATTTTCTCTAGGACCTGAGAACTCTTTATAAAGTTGTATCATTTCAGGAAGATGACTCATTGTAAAGGAAACAAGAAAACAGCCATTTGAAAATTAGGCAAATGAAAAATCTTGCTTTTCCATAAATATTGGTAAAATGCTTTAGCCATCTGAGTCGGTAATCTTAACCTATTCCATCTGTTAGAAACATGAGTTAGGTCCATCTGTTCCTTTATAAAGTAGTGAGTTTTGTCATGCATTGTCTAGTGGCTGCAGTTTTAGAATAAGCTATGAGATTTCTGCTTTCGTCTGTCTATATGTTTATGTATGTCAGTGTACATACAGTGGCACCTCGGTTTGCGAACTTCATTCTTTCCACAATTCTGGTTGCAAACCGAATTGGATAAGAACCAAATCAAATTCAATGGTTAGGTTCAATGTTGACCTTATGGAGAAATGTGACTTGGTTCTTGTCCAATTCGGTTTGTGACCAGAATCATGGAAAGAATGAAGTTTGTGAACCAAGGTTGTTGTATACATGTGACATTCTCCTATCCAGATGGTATTGCCGGAAGTAACTTGCAAGAGAATTATGTTTGATTGACCTAGAGAAAAAAACAAGCTCTTATAAAATTAGGTATATCAAAAACTAAGAGAAATAAAAATTGACCCAAATGCTTTTCAAGTTCATGTGACTTGAGTAATCTTTGGTAAATAAAAATATTATTGGTTTGGCTAAAGTGGATGACTTTCTCCTCAGGGTTGTTAGAATTATATATAATGCAGACATATGACTCTGATTATATTGAGGTTTACTAAGTCAAACAAGCTCATGCTATCTCTGTTAGAAAACCTGTAAGAAAAAGATGATGTCTAACTATTTAATGTTTCATAAAACTGATGTGAGTAATCTAACCATAACTATTAAGAAAAAAGTGAACTAAATAGACACGAGTGAGATAGTTACTTTCCTCTCCTTGCTGAGACAAAATACTTGACACTCACAGTTAAGAGAGGAAAGGTTTATTTGGCTCACAGTTTGTAGAGGTTTCAGTTCACAATCGGCTGGATCCAAGGCAGGGTGGCATGGCAGACAGGCAGAGGGCAGCAAGGGAAGCAAGGGGAGAGGCCTAAGCAGCCTCTTTCTGCCACATATATTTTATCCAGGCTGCCAGGATTAGGGTGGTGCCGAACCAATCAGTGAGTTGATGTAGTAATTATGCACCCTTAATCCCAGCATCACACGGTCTAGATCCAGCCACCTCTGAAAAAGCCCCATCTATGACTGCATGAGGCTTTGGGAGGACATCTTGGCACAGACCATAACAAGTATATAAATAAATTTTTCAACAATGACTATGTTTCATAGTATGTCTTCATAAAAATAGTTGCCCTGCTGGGGGTGTAGCTTAATGATAAAGCACTTATCTAGCACATCCAAACACCCTAAGTTCAATCCCCAGCACTAAATAAAAAAGTCTCTCAAATCTCTTTGGTAATTTAAAACTTTAAAATTATGCTAAATTAAAGGATGGATATTTATTGAGTAACTAGATAATTTCCAAACACAATAAAATACTGAAACATTAAATTGTTGAACATAAGTTTAAGTTTCTATGTCCTGTGCCATTTGAAAAAAATTGTACTGCAAGAAAGCAGATACTTCTAGAAATTATTAAATGGTATATTCATTAATTTGCAACAATGATAGTCACAATGCTAATGTGATGGTTCACAATTGTTCACTTTGTGCTTTAACTAACAATTAAAAACCAATGTTTAAATTTTTTTTTTTTTTTTGGTGCTGGGGATCTAACTCAGGGCCTTGTGTTAAAAATTCTAATAAATACACGTGATTAAAACTACTAGAAATACTGGGAAGAGACAAATTTTTTTTTTTTTTTTTGGTACTGGGGATCGAAATCAGGGCCTTGTGCTTGCGAGGCAAGCACTCTAACCACTGAACTAAATCCCCAGCCTGGAAGAGACAAATTTATATGCAAAATATACAAAGTATGTAAGGAAAATATGATATATTCTTGTAAGGAAAGCTATAAGGTCTTTCTGTTAATGGAAAAAGAGTAATTCTATGCTAAAGTAGAATGACAGATTGTTTCTTAATGAAGAAGGAGAATAAAAGACAAAAAGTAAAATGACATATGAAGTTGGGAGAGAGAGGTAGAGATAGAATCTCATGTGGTCAAACTATTTGAAATTGAATGGATTTGTTGTGTTTTAAAATGAGCCTTACTGTCAAAAGTACCTTGGTACAAAACTAGAATGTGGTCTTATCTCCACCAAAATGATATGTTTTCTTGAAACATTGGTCTGCACTTTTTTGTTTGTTTGTTGTGCTAGTAGTGATTGAACCCAGGGCCTTGCATGTGTTAGACAAACACTTTACCAAATAATCTACATCCCCAGTCCACTGAACTGCATTGTGTAAGGTTTTTCACTACCTTTTAAGTAATCTGACTAGAAAAGCAAGATTGTGTGTTTTATCAGCATAATTTCTGGTGCGTTGTATTTGTCCTTATTACTTAATATTGCTTAAGAAAATCGAATCTTCTTGGTAGTAGAAGAGCAAAGGTTTTTTTTACAATTATATAACTTTCTATATTTGTTTTCACAACATGTCTTTGCCTTTACAATCCCGCCCCCAGTGCTGGGGTTCAAACACAAGGTCTTGTGAATGCTATGCGAGCACCCTACCACTGAGCCACATCTCTAATCTTGTCTTTAAAATCTTTTACTGTCATTTTGGTTAAGTAGATAACCAATATCCTATTTAAACAAGTTTCTAACACTTTTGACATTTTTTACAACTTCCCAGAGTCAAATTTTATTTATTTATTTATTTTTCTTTTATTTAAATTTTATTATTGTTATTAGTAACAAGCCAATAGAAATAGGATAACAAAAGGAAAGTTCAGGATAACTTTTTCCTTCTGAATTAAAATGTGTATACACACACATATCCTCCTCTGCATGAGCTGCTTCCTCCCCACACTCTGTCCTACAAGAGTTTGTACAAACAGTTATACAAAACAGTCCACAGAACAATGAGAACAGGCGATATCACAACCCGGGTAAAGGACCCCAGTCATGAAGTCTCAGGCAGATTCTTGGTCTAGATTACCAGCTTCTCCACACTAAGTGTACTTGTGGTTTCATTCTCCTCATTTGACCCAAAACATCCTGGGAGGTCCAACATCCTCTGCTCAGCCGCAGTGAGGCCAAATGACGTGTTATCATAGAAGGCAAACTCAGGGTGGGCTGGGAAGCTCTGACATTTGTCTTTTCTACATTGAGAAGGACTCAGTGGTCTGACCCTCCGGTAATTATCTTTGGGGCAGGTGAGGGAAGACTGCTTCCTTGAGACACTTCTGTGACTGGGAGATGGTCCCTCCGAGCTCTGTGAGGCTCTGTTCTCTCAGCTCCTGCCACTAACCTTGCCTGATGATTAATCAGGTCCGATTTCCTCGTGGTCTGCCCCATGGTGTAGGAATTAGGGACAGGGCTTAATGGGCCACTGGTTCCACCTGCCCCTTGTAATGTTCCAGTTTTTCAGGAAGCAGGTGGGCACCTCGACTTGGAGGCCTAAACCTGTCCTCTGCCTGGTCCCAGGTCCGTGCCCTAGAACTGTAGGTGGGGACCTGCCGTGGAGTCAGAGTGGACATGCTCCTCTCTCGGAATGGCCGGGCCTGTTTGGTTTCATGAAAACTGGCCGTCCTCCTGAAGTGGGAATTCCTGGTATGGCTCCTCTCAGAAGAGCCCCCTCTGCCTGCCACGTGCCTCAGCTGTAACTTTCGAATCAGGATCTGGCTAGGGCTGATGGCACAGCTGGCCTGAGACATGTTGAAATCCAGCCTGGAGGGAGGCCTTTCCCCAGAACTCATCACAGGTGGGTCCAAAAATGAGGACGTGATCCGAAACTTGTTCGCTGCTGCTTCTGCAGCTGCTTCTGTGCTTTCCAAGTCTAAGGCGGGGCCAGCTGCAGCATCAATGGCAGTATCCGTCAGGAGACTCTGAGAGACGTGGTCCACTTTGGTGGTTTCTGTCAGACCTTTCTTCTTCATCTCTTTCAACTGCTACTGGGCAAGGCGGTAGCTAAACAGAGGCAGGATGATCTTCTGTGCATTAGACTGAACGCTCTCGCTGCCAGAAGCATCGTCCTCAGGAGTCACCGGCCCACTGCACCTGTAGGTCAGAGGGATGCCAGTGTCCCCTGGACTTGCCCATCACCCCATCCAAGAAGCTCCCATGCTGCTCACTTAGCTCACAGATATTCTCTTCTTCTGAATTCTTCCGGAAGCTGGGGGAATGGATGGAGTTGTGTAGGGTAGGGGTGCTGCATTTTGGGGGCCGTCCAAACCTCCACAGTGTGATGAGCACGGTGGTCACAATGATGAACAAGCACAGGGATATCCTGTCACAGTCATGATGTTGTTGGACTTCACTGGACCCTCTGGTGGAAGAGGAGATGGGCTGGATGGCCGGAAAGCAGTACACTCCTCCAGGGAACACGAGGAGGTATCCGAGGACATTCCAGGGCAGTCAGGTCTGGAGGGAAGTGAGACACACTCGGCGACGCTCTCTGACGCCATCCCCACATGTGGCGCTACACTGGCTCCATGGCTGCCACAGTCCCCAGGTTTCTATATTTCTCTGAATTAGCATGCACTCCTTCTCTTCCGCAGAAAAATGGCTTCTTCTTGAAATGCCAAAGTTAAAGCAATATTTAGTCTTTCCCACGTCAAAAACAGTGCAGTTAAATACCGTTCTTCTCTCCCCCAGGGGCAAACTGTTTTCAGCCAGGTTAATTGTTCCTTCCCCAGGGAATCTGGGGGCCTCCTTGAAGACAGTAACCACTCCCTGGACAAAGACACATGGTGGAGGTAGGACCGTCACTTCCACCCCAGACTCACCTGTGAGTTCTGGCACCATCACCAGCTTGTATCCAAATTTCTGGGCCAGGTCAATGGGTCCTGTAGAAGTAATGACCGAGTCTCGGCCAAGCAGTTTCAGGGCCACGGTGACATAAGCTTCTGGCCCCACGGGTGCTCAGCTAAACTCAACCCACTGACTTTGAGTAAGCTCTGTCCTTTTGCTGGTTCTTATCTCCAGGGGCCGTCCTAGACTTGTTCTCATCTCAGGAAGGCTGCTGGTGAAGATGACGTCAACCAACATGTTGGGCTTGTCCACAGGAAATGGGCATAGAGGTTGACTGGTAAAAAGGCCTACCTGGAAGGTGCCTTCTGCTGCCTGGGATGTCCTATTCAAGTCAACATGAAAGATGAGCCAGTCCATCTTAAGAAAGACACTCTTCTCCAACCAGGGGACTAAAGTACTATTGTCTGACACTTCCAGAGTCATGAAGTGTCAGACAATAGTACTATCACCAGCCTCCTTGAAGTAGAAGCACTCAACTTCAGGGTTCCCCGGGACTCTTTGGTTAGGAGCTACTTGGTGATAACAGTCTGATTGGTGTTGGCCTCCAACAGCAGGACAGACACATTCCTCAGCATCCCATTAGCACCATCAAAATACTGGAAATCCACTGATACCGTGCTGTTGCTTAGTGCTACATGGCCAGGCTCTGCCCAAAGAAGATATTCAGCTTCTTCAAGGACATAATCACAGAGCACCACCAGCAACAGATTTGAAAAGCCTTTCAACATTGGTTTCATTCTGATCAGCAAAATCCCAAGTCTTTAGTCTCTTCATGTCCCTTCTCATATCCAAATTGTGATTTTTTTCAAAAACACCTCTCGGACTGGCGGCCAGGCTCGGGCGAGGTGCTGAGGTGGAGATGCACCCTCCGGGACCACAAGACGGCACAGAGGACCCACATCCCAGGCCCATGCGCCCAGCCCCGCCCAGGACAACCTCGGGGGCAGCCCCACGGGGCGGGGGTCACTGAGGATCCAGCCGGGCTGCCCCGCCCCTGCCCAGAGTCAAATTTTAGATGAAGTCTTCTTGATCCCAAATTAATATTGGAAAATTTTTTTAGGTCCTCTGGAGAATCTTGAAAAATTTACCCTCTACCTTGTGAAAGGCAGATATAAAGCTAATCAGGCTTATTATTAAAGGGGAAGCATTGTCAAATAAAAGTGATATTTAACTTTCCTTGTGTTATATCTGTGTGGGTGTATGTCACCAGTATAAATGTTTTGGAAAGTGTATGAAGTTCATGGAAATCTGTCAATAGCTCCTTATTGGTGACATATCTGGGATAATGTTACTGTTATTTCAGCTATTATTCTAAAATGTTTTAAGTCACAGAAACAACAAATTTCCTCATCAAAAAAACTTTCAAGTCTTTAACCACAGGCATTTTAAGTCTTTGACATTTGTGGACAGTTACTATTTTAGTCCGATTTTTCTTTGAATATCTGCAGTCAGCTATAGTCCAACATTGCTTTTCCTTCAAGGAGATTAATGAGAAAGACTTGGACAAGCCAATAGAATACAGAATTCTGATACCTTGGGAATCATACCATTCAACAATGTTAAATTTCTAGAGCGCCTAAGGAAAAACCAACAGATTTATAAAACAATGAACCCAAGATCAAAAAGAGCAAGAATGAATTACATGGACCTGAATTAACTGCTGAAGAATGGCATTGTATTTTTACTTTTAATGGCCTTGGTACTTGAAACTTTGCTGTTATTATTTATAATCTTTTTCTTTTGTTTCAGGCTATATAACAGCAATTGTTATAATTTTGTAAATGTAATTGAAATGATTACTTTTTCACCCTACTTGATTCCTACAGAATTCAGAAACTCTCAATGACTACTCTTATTTTCATGACCATATAGTTATAAATTCAGTAAGAATCTATTCATTTGGAAACACTGGTTATATTACCAAGGCTTAGACTGAAATGTCATATTTAGGAATTATGCACATAGCATGATACACGATAGGAGAATTTTAAGAAACTAAGATTGACTTTATGAAGTTAATAAAACCTGTTGGAAAAACCAGTCTGATACCTTGCTTTAAAAGATTTCCAAGGGCTGAGGATTTAGCTCAGTGATTAGAGTGCTTGCCTTGCAAGCACAAGGCCCTGAGTTCAATCCCCGGCACCACCAAAAAAAAAATAATAATAAATAAATAAAAGATTTCCAGACTTACAGAGGTAAGGAAAGTCACTTTCTAGCAAGTCTAAGAACCTCAAAATATCTTAGGATTCCCCCACCTCGCAAAAAAAGGAATTCAGCTGGGGATTTAGCTCAGTGATTAGAGTGCTTGCCTTGCAAGCACAAGGCCCTGAGTTCGATCCCTGGCACTACAAATAAAAAAAAAAAAAGGAATTTATAGGTGGGCATGGTGGTTCACACTTATAATCCTAGCACCCTGGGAGGCTGAGGCAGGAGGATCACAAGTTCAAGTCTAGCCTGGGCAACTTATTGACTCAGATAAAAATTTTATCTCAAAATTTTTTTTAGAGGCTAGGGGTATAATTTAGTGTGAAGGCCACGGTTTCAACCCCCAGTGCCACCAAATAAAACAAAAACAAAAAGAGAGGAACTTACCCAAATCTATAGGTATTGCAGGCAAAATCTGATGACAAGCCTAGATGTGACTTCCTTTTTTCTAGACTTAAGAGGCTTTTAAAAGTCCAGACAGAGCCAGGTGTAGTGTTACATGCCTATAATCACAGCTACTTGGAGGGCTAAAGCAGAAGAATTCCAAGTTTGAGGACAGGCTGGGCAACTATTCAAGATTTTGTCTCAAAATAAAATTTAAAAAGGGATGGGTATTTAGCTCAGTGTGCATGAGTCCCTAGGTTCAAAACCCAGTCTTGCAAAAAGTCCAATGTGAGATTTCTTGTGAAAAGTTCCAGCAAAGTAGACTCAAAACAAAACAAAACAACACTATGTAGTCAATAGCTATTCTCATGCACTAATACAATCAGACCAAGTTTAATGAGAAAAGCCCTATTTTGCAAACAAATTAGTTTTTCTGTGATTGCCCTTAGTAGAAATGGGGATGACTTTAGTGAGAAAAACTGTATTTCAGTAGAAAACTATAGCATACCTATTACTAGCTTCTAGCCCTGCCCACTATCTCTGAGGTTTTATAATCTATTTGTAATACAGACTAATAACTGAATACTCGGTTTTCTGGAATAGCTGGCTATAGCTCTCCAAACTAATATTCCCAATGTTTCTTTTTTTGTGGTACCCAAGGTCTTTGCACTGAGCTACATTTCAAGCCCATTTTTAATTTTTTTGTTTTTGAGACAGAAAAGTTGCAAACTAGGAAAGTTGTTGGATTGCAACTATTATTTTCATTTCACTAAAGATGCTTCATGATAGACATCTTGACTAACTGCCTTCTATACCTAGTAACTGGGTTTATAGTTTGTTCTAAACATTAATCATTCTTTTTGTTTGTTGGTTGGTTGGTTTTCATAGAAATCTCATTATTATATGCCTGACCAATTTCACCCTCCAGAAAATATCCTCTACCACCAAGTCTCAACAAATGATCCAGCTAGTCCCTAATGAGTGAAAGGAAACTAAGAAATGGACTTACATTTTTAAAAGAAAGATCTTTTCTTTCCTTGAACAGGAAGGGAAATTGGCAGAGACTCTCCTTTGAGCAGAAGTTTGGTAAAGGAAAGAAAATGGCAGAGTGGTGATTCATAGCAAAATTCAGCTTCTCCAAGATCAAGAATCCAGATACTGGAAAATAACAACACGAGCAAGGCCATGTCTCAGTGTGGATGTTGCCATAGCCTCAGGTAAACAGACAGACCCCAACAGCCTTAAGGTTAGGTGGAGAAGACTGAGACTTGCTAGTTCAAAACTGTGGATCTAACAAGGAAACCACTCATTCAAAAATAAAGAGAAGAGGTGTTGGGGATTTAGCTCCATGGTGGAGCACTTGCCTAGCAGATTCAAGGCCGTAAGTTTAATCCCTAGCATCCCCCCAAAAAACAAAGAAAGAAAGAAAAGAAAATTATTCTGTTTTTTGAACTTTTCTTTTCTTTTCCTTTCTTTCTTTCTTCATTTCCCTCACTCTTTTTCTTTTTTTCCTTTTAATTTTTTCTATTTTTATTCTCCTTGTTATTTTTTTCTCCTTTTATTTCTCCTTTATTTCTCACTGGCATTTTTCTGTTAGTGTTATCTAGTTCTATAAATATTCTTCTACTCCATAATAGGACCCTTTGTCTCACTTTTCTTTCCTCTTTCTCTTCTCACATTGCTTAATTTTTCAAATTTCTCTTTTTGCATTCTTCCATTCCAACCCTCTATATCTTTGATAGTATAACCATTAAGCTTTACTCATCTTTAGATAGTTAACTCTACATTACTATTGTTGAATTCTTTTTTAATCATTAGTGGAGTTATAGTTATTGCACTTAGTATATTTGCTTTTATGTCAATATTTGGTTTGTCTAGGGGGTTTATACTGTAATTGTATATTTCTTTTCTAAAGTTGAAGGTGGTACATTATTTGTTCTTATTGTATGTCAATGTCCAGTTTGTCTTGAATTATATTGCATTTGCTGGCTTACTTGGTATTTGCAGAGTCAAATAGTTTTGCTATCAATAGGTTTTTTTTCCTGTATGCCAAGAATGGGATTACCTTTGTGACATTAACAATAATATGGTCCATTCCTGAGGAACTGCATGTTGGGCCTACTACACTGCATCCCCCCTCCTATATTAATAGAGGTGTGGATCTTGGAACAGAGGCAGAGGACTATAGGTAGCCATGCCCTGAGTGTATCACTGAAAATCAGACTAACCAAAAGATCTCCATATTAGCAATAAAGTCTTTCACTGTAAGCAACCAAATACCTAAGCACAAAACAAACAAACAGAAAATAGAAACTGAGAAGGAAACAAGGAAACAAAATACTCTCCCAAACTCCCAACTTCCCCAAAGCTGATCCATGTGGCATAGAAGGGGAGGAAAGCAAAAGCCGCACAGCCAAATTATTGAAAGAATAACAGAGGAGATTAAAAAAACAAACCAATGAGGTGCTCAGCAGGCTCACAAAAAAATAAAACTAATTAGATAATGGAGGTAATAAACAATCAACTATCTTACAGAAGACACTAATAAAAAGTTAGTTGGGTTAAACAAAATGATACAAAATATGAACGACCAGTTTAGAAAAGAAATAGAGTTCATGAGACGATTCCAAACATAAATCCAAGAGATTAAAAATTATATTGACAGTATGGGCAGCAGAGGTGACCAATGTGAGGACATATTGTCAGAATTGGAAGATAGGGATACTTTCAAAGACCAGTAACTCCAAGATACCTTAAAAACAACAAGAGAACATGAAAAATGGATTCAACAACTGCTGAATGACACATAGAAGACTAAGATTAGAAGAAGCGAAAAATCAAAAGATAGCATAAAGAGCATAAAAAGCTAGTTTATAGAAATAATAGAAGAAAACTTTCAAAATATTGGGAAAGAATTAAACATACAGAAAAATGAGACAAATAGAACCCCAAATAGCCACAATCAAAAAGAACCTCTTGACATCACATCATAGTCAAAATCCCAGAAGTCTAACACAGGGACAGAATCTTAAAAGCTGTTAGAGAAAAGCCATGAATCACTTCTAAAGGTAAACAAATCAGAATTACAGCAGACAGCTCAACACAAACCTTTAAGTCCAGAAGGGCTTGGAGTGAAGTGGTTCAAGCTTTAAAAGATAACAATTTCCAACCCAGACTTACATACCCTGCAAAACTTTCTTTCAAAGTTGATGGAGAAATAAAGTGTTTCTGTGACAAAGAACACCTGAAGAAATTCATCACCATCAAATCAGCACTCCAAAAAATTCTCAAGGATATCCTTGAAAGAGACAATGAAGCCAACAATGCCAAACAAACAAACAAACAACAAACACCACCACCACCAACAAAAACCTAATGAAATGAATATGCCAGGCAGGGTAAACCACTAAGCAAAAAGGCTGGGAGGAGAGGAAATCAGCAACAGGAAAACAATGCAATGCCAAAATTAAGTCAGTACATTTCACTAATTACTTTCAATGTGAATGGTCTCAATTCCCCAATCAAAAGACACAGATTGGCAGAATGGATCAAGAAACAAAACTCAGTGATGTGCAGTATACAAGAAACACATTTAATCCAAAAAGAAATTCGCAGATTAAAAATAAGAAGATGGAAAACAATATTCCACACAACCAGAACCCAGAAAAAAACATGACTAGCTATCCTAATTAGACAAAGTGGATTTCAAGCCAACACCAATCAGAAGAGGTGAAGAAAGTCCCTATATATTGGTTTAGGGAACAATTCAACAGCAAGAGATAACAGGTATACACATATATACTCTAAAAATGAGTGCACCCAACTTCATGAAACAAACACTAATGGACATAAAAAAATCAGATAAACACTAATACAATTATAGCAGGGGACCTCAGTATTCCACTGTCACAAACAGGCAGATCAACTAGACAAAAAAACAAAGGCATATCAGAATTGAACCAAACCTTTGAACAAATGGACTTAATACTATAGATATATACAGTATTCCACTAAACAACAGAATACACGTTCTTCTCAGCAACCCATGGAACTTTTTCCAAAAGAGACCACATGCTAGCCCGTAAAGCATGCTTACATAAATGTGAAAGAATTGAAATTATCCCATGCATGTTATCAGATCATAGCGCAATGAAACTAAAAACAAATGGCAAAAAAAAAAAGTTAGGGGAAAAAAGCATGGAAATTAAAGAATATACTCTTGAATAATCAGTGGGTCACAGAAAAATTCAAGGAAGAAATTAGTTTCTAGAATCAATTGATAATGCCAGTACAACATTTCAGAACCTATGGGACACAAGGAAAGCAGTCCTAAGAGGGAAGTTTATAGCTGTGAATGCCCACATCAGAAAAACAGAGTGAACCCAAATAAATAACCTGGTGATGCACCACAAAGTCGTAGAAAAACAAGATCTAGCCAAATCCAAAGCTAGTAAAAGGAAGGAAATTATGAAGATTAGAGAAGTCATTAATGAAATTGAGACTAAAAAGAAAAAATGAAGAATCAATGAACTGAAGAGCCAGTTCTTTCAAAGAATAAGCAAAACAGACAAACTCCAAGCCAATCTTTCTGAAAAAGGAAAGAAAAGATGCAAATCAATGCAATTGGAAATTAAAAAGGTAAAATCACAACAGACTGTGCTAAAATCCACAAGATTATTAGTAACTTTGTTGAGAACCTGTTCTCTAAAAATATGGAGAATTCAGAAAAAATGAATAGATTCCTAGATATATATGAACTACCAAAGTGGAAGAATAAAAACCCTGAATTATGCAGTATCAGGCAATGAAATTGAAAAAGTAATTACCAAAAAAAACCCTACCAAAAAAGGCCCAGGTCCCAATGGATTCACTCCAAAATTCTGCAAGAACTTTAGAAAAGACCTAACACCAATACTCCTCAAACTGTTTATTGAAATTGAAAGGAAAAAATACCTCCAAAATCATTCCTGGGAACCAGCATTACCCTGATTCCAAAATCAGAAAAGGATCCAACCAACAAAGAGGACTACAGGCCAATTTCTAATGAGCATTGACACAAAAATTCTCAATGAGATACTGGTAAACAGGATGCAGCAAATCATCAAAAAGATCATATACACGGTGGCACATACCTGTAATCCCAGCACTCAGGAGGCTGAGTCAGGAGGATCAATATGAGTCTGAGGCCAGCTGGGGCTACATAGTGAGTTTAAGACTAGCCTGAACTACATAGCGAGATCCTGTCTCAAAAACAAACAAAACAAACAAAACAAACAAACAAACAAACAAAAAACTCCTGTACATCATGATCAAATAGGATTTACCCCAGGATACAGGGATGGCTCAACATACACAAGTCAATACATGTAATACATCACATAAGCAGAAGCAAGGACAAAAATCATATGATCATCTCAACTGATGCAGAAAAGTCTTTGACAAAATCCAACCCATTCATGATTCTTTTTACCTGAAGAAAATAGGTATAGAAAGACTTTATCTCAGTTTGATAAAAGCCATTTAAGACAAACCAACAGCCAACATTATATTAAATGGAGAGAACCTGAAAGTTTTTCTGTGAAAGTCAGTAACAGACCAATCAGGCAAGAGAAAGAAACGAAATATGTATAGGAAAGTAAGGAGTCAAATTATCATTATTTTCAGAAGACCTGATCCTAACCATAGAAGACCCCCAAAAAAATCCACCAAAAGACTCCCAGAATTAATAACCAAATTCAGCAGTATAACAGTATACAAAGTCAACATACAAAATTGACAGTGTTCCTCTATACGAATAATAAACTCGCTGAGAAAGAAATTAGGGAAATAATACTTTTCACAATAGCATCAAGAAAAATTAAATACTGAGGAATTAACCTAACCCAGGAAGCAAAAGACCTCTACAATGAAAACTATGGTACTCTGAAAAAGGAGATCAAAGAGGACGTCGGAAAACGAAAAGATGTCCCCTGTTCCTGTATAGGCAGAACCAAATATAGTCAAAATGGCCATACTTTCAAAACCAATATACAGATTTCATGCAATCCCAATCAAAATACCAAAAGCATTCCTCACAGAACTAGAGAAAACAATCATAAAACTCATATGTTACCAGAAGAGACCTAGAATAGCAAAAACATTCTTGGGCAACAAGAGCAAGGCAGGAGGCACCACGATTCCAGACATCAAGTTATATAGTACTACAAAGCCACAGTGATTAAAAAAAAAAAAAGCATGATATTGGTAAAAAAAATGCACATGTAGATTAATGGAAACAACTCCAAGCACATTCAGCTACCTGATCTTTGACCAAATGACCAAAAACTTATGCTGGAAGAAAGACAGCCTCTTGAGCAAATGGTGCTGGGAAAACTGGCTAATCACATACAGAAGATTGAATCTAGACACATATCTTTCATTATGCACTAAACTAAACTAAAAGCAAAATGGATCAAAGTTTAAATAGTGAAACAGAAAGACTTAATGTGCTGGAAGATAAAAGAGGTAACACTCTTGAAGACATAGACATAGGCAAGGACTTTCTGAATCTCAGTTGCACAAGAGGTAACACCAAGGAGCAACACACAGGATCACATCAAATTAAATAGTTTCTGTACAGCAAGGAAACAATCACAGAGTGAAGAGGCAACCTACAGAACGAGAAAACATTTTTGACAGCTTTTGCTTGGACAGAAGACTGGTGTCTAGAATATACAAAGAACTCAAAATATTAGACTTGCTCCAGATAGAAGACCCAACCAAAAAAATGGGCTGCTAAAATGAACAGACACGTCTCAGAAGAAGTACAAATGGCCAATAAATATATGAAAAAATGTTCAACATTTCTGGCCATTACAGAAATGCAAATTAAAACAACACTGAGATTCTAACTTACTCCAGAAAGAATTGCTATCATCAAGAAATCAGATAACAAGAAATGCTAGCAAGGCTGCAGAGAAAAAAAGGAATCCTTCTACATTGTTGGAGGGAATGTAGACTAATACAACCATTGTAAAAATCACTATGGCGATTCCCCAAATAACTGGAACAAAAAATTCCATTTGTCCCAGTTATTCTCCTCCTGTATATCTTCCTGAAAGAGTTAAAGATATCATATTACAGTAATATGTACATACCCATGTTTATAGCTGCACAATTCACAACAGCTAAAATCTTGAAGCGGTCTATATGGCCATCAACAGATGAATGGATAAAGAAAATGTGGAATGTATACACCATGGAGAACTACTGTGCCATAAAGAAGGATAAACTTGAGTCATTTGTAGAAAAATGGATGTATCTTGAGTCCATAATGTTAGGTAAAATTAATCAAACACAAAAGCTTTAATACTGAATGGTTTCTCTTACATAAAAAATACATGTATATAAAGAACAAAATAAAATCCAGTTGATGGGAAAACTGTTTGATAGTAAGATGGATCAAGGGAAGATGACCAAGAGATGGAGGGAAAGGGGAAGGAGGGGAGGGGAGGGAGATAAATAAAAGAATTAAGATGTGTTGTTTACATTATGCAGCACAAACACATACAAAAAAAGAAAAGAAACATAACTTTGCTAAGGGTGCTGTGAGTCCTCTGCCTCACCAGGCCCGACCTTGGGTTTCCTTTGTTCTTAATTAATTCATTTTAAGCAAAAATTCTGCTAAGTCAGTTTAGCAATAATCCCTCACCCTTTTGTATTTGACCACCAGGATACAGTATCTTGGTGCTCTGGCTTGACTTTGGCAATAATCCTTTAAGTCACTTTAAACAGAAAAACTTTCTCCACGTTTGCTTCTTAGTAATTTTCCGTTCACTCTCCCATCACTATTTGGTTGTCAATCACCACTTGGAATAGCAGTTAGGTTCACTCTCTCTCCCACAGTAACACCCACTTCTGTGTTTCCTATACCTATTGCCATGACACCCTTTGAATGAAGTCTGCCTTATCTTCTTAATGAGTGTCTTGAGTAATTTTTAATACTTCTCTAATATTTTAAAATTAATTTATCATGTTCATATGTATTTTAATTTGCACATAATAATGGTATATATTTATGGGTACAGTAGCATTTCAATACATGGATACACTGTACAATGATTAGATCAGGGTAAATGGTACATGTATCACCTCAGATATTTATCACTTCCTTGTATTGGGACCATTCAAAATCCTATTAGCTATTTTGAAATCTGCAGTTGTCAACCACCTATCATACTATGCTATAGAACTTTACAAATTATTCCTAACTATACTCTGTACCCATTAACTCTCCTCTCTCCATCCTTTCTTTCCCACCTGTGTCCTATATGTATGCACGTGGCGTGTGTATAAAATAGTTTATTGCCCACCAGGCACTACTATGTACCATCAGTACAGAAACTTGACTTATGCCCCATTCTATCCCACTGTCTGGAGCATAGTAGACATTTATTAAATGTTTGTTGAACGCATGGTAGAGTCTGTCGAAACTGTGACTTATTTTATATTTCCCCTAGTGAATGTAAATTCTATGAAGACTGAGATCCTATCTATATGCCTTTTGTTCACCAGTACATAATCCAAGCTTGAACATGGGCTAGGACAGTGATGTCAGAGGATGGAACGTTAGCTAAACTAAAGGAACTAAGGGAGATCTCACAGGCAAAAACGACATCAAGATGGAATTGGAAGAAAAGAGGAGAAATAAAAATGGAAAGAGTTCTGGCCGACAGAACCCAGGGGAGTGTTGCTGAGCCAAGATGGCCGCCAACACTCGCCGCCACACTCAACATGGCGACGAGAGCACTTTACTGGAGGAAATCACGCGAGAGGTATATGACGGAGACCGCCTGAGAATTGAGCAGGGGGTGTGGAGCAGCCAAGATGGAGCCGGTAGCCGGTGGTTTGGGCCCTCTGATTGTGAACAACAAGCAACCCCAGCCGCCGCCACCTCCTCCGCCGGCAGCCGCGCAGCCTCCAGCCGGGGCACCGCGGGCCGGCGGGGGCCTCCTGCCCGGGGGCAAAGCCCGAGAGTTCAACCGCAATCAGCGCAAAGACTCGGAGGTCAGGAGCTTCGGGGGGCGAGGCTAGCACCCGGCGGGCGGCGGCGGGGGTCTGTGCCCCTGGCCGCTTCAGGGCCAAGCTTCTCGGAGGGCTTGCAGGGCCAGGCCGGGGGGCTGTCACTTTACAAAGAAAGGAGCAGCAAGCGAAGCTGGGAGCTCCCGGAGCCAGGGGCGTGAAGCGCGGAGCTCGCCGCCCGCGAGAAAGTCCCCAGCCCGGGGCCGCCCGCCTGCTCCCCTCGGCCCGAGCTGTGGGCGTGGCCGCTGGCCCAGACTGGGATGAAGGATCGGTGGTCTGCGTGCGCCCCCAACCCCTGATCATCTCGGGCGGAGGACCTGGGCGTGCGGTGGACTACACACCTGCTTGTGAGCAGGGTAGGGACAGCCGAGCGTTTTGTAGCCAGACAGCTAATTACAGTACTACTACTAGTGCTGAGCGGAAGGAGATTGCAAGAATAGCAGGGGTGACATGCCTCAGATCTTAGCCAGTGTAGGCTCAAGCCACGGGCAGACAGTGCCTCATGGTTATCGTGTCCAGTGTGACCGATGCCGATCTGATGTAGGAGATCGGAAATAAGAAATGCACATTTTAAACACGAGTGAGGGCGCGGGATTCCCTCCTCCCTTGTGAGAGAGCTGTGCCTCCCCTTCCGGAGACACCATAGTCTGGAGCTGACTATTCACCTCACCCCGAGTGAAAATTCCTCCCACTGCTTCCCTTTGTAGAATTCTTGAATGAAGATACACACATCGCAGAGTTTTAGGGCTTCTTAATCGGCACGTTCCCAGAGCGCTTACTATGCGATCTCCTTCACCTGAGACAACTCCCAGGAGGATCTGCAGTCAGGCGCTTGTTAATGAGGGACTTTCTCATTGTCCAAGCACGATGTCTCAGCTCATACCAAAGAGTGACGATACTGTCTTTGGACTGTGGAATGAATCCCTCTCAAGCATCTGATTTTTTGTTGTTGTTCTTGTTGTCGCACGCCTGTTTCTTTGGTAAAATATGTGAAAAACGGGCAAGTCCAAGGTAGAGATAACGAGGTTGAAGCAAGTTTTCGAAAAAGTTAAAGAATCAATCTTTTAGGATCCCTTATGCAATGGAATGATGGGACATCAGTGATGACTACTCAATTATTTTTCAAGTGTAGAGAATTATGAAAGTCATGAGGGTGAACCGACCAGCATCCGTCTATCTGTCTGTGTATCTGTTTATTTAGGTGGTGCTGAGGATTGAACCCAGAGCCTTGTGATTGATTGCTCTACCACTGGGCTATGCCACCAGCCCTTGTTTTAAAAAATTGTTTTAAATTTCCTTAAGTAGCCATAAATAGACAAATACCATTTGATGCATTGTATTTATATTCATTTATCATTATTTTGTGGGTGATACTGGGGATGGAACCAATGGCCTTGTGCATGCTACGTAGGCACTCTACCACTGAGCTATAATTTCAGCCCTTATTGTGGATTTTAATTTTTTTTTTTTTGCCCTTTAATTCCCACATAGACTCAGCACATGGAGGGCCGATCAAAGAAATGTTGTGATGTGTTGAAATCTGTTACTTAGAGATGCTGATGCCACATTCTGATTGTAGCTGAAATCAGTAGTCTGGGAGGCCAGTCATTGCCTGGAGGACAGGGAGGCTGGCATCGGATAAGAAACTAGGTGTTACATAATTTTGAGTAGTCCTTAAAAACATTCGAGGTAGATTTTTGTCGTCCACATTCCATAAATGAAGAAACTGATGCTTGGTAACTTGTGAGAATGTACACTATTATCTATGAATAAGGAGTAGAATTCTTGTTTGGGAGTGTGTCATTTGTGGTATTCTTTATCTTCCCAAGTAGATGTTAATATTTATTATTACTACTGTTATTATTGCAGCGCTGCAGATTGAACCCAGGGCCTTGCGCATGCAAGGCGGGTGTTCTACCACTGAGCTAGCTATTCCTCCATCTCCCCAGGTAGATTTTATTAAGCTGAAGAAGTTACCTGTTCCTTCTTGCCTCTTCGTCCTTGCTTCTTCAGTCTTCTAGTACAAAGCTTTCAAGATGGTGTGTTCTCATTAATCACCTATTTCTAGCAGTTACATTCTCTCCTGTGTGGGAGGCCAGCCAGTCTGTTCCATCTCTGTCTTCTCTGTCAGTTCTCACTGAGATTGAGACACAGCAGGAAGACTGAGGGTTTTGGTACTTATTTTGTCCTCAGCTGTTGATAGCTTGCTTGCCAGAAGGAAGCAAGGCTTCTGGATTTTTAGCACTGGATGGAATGGTCATTCACTGCATAAAAGAGAAACTTTGTGTTTGCTTATTCCACAGATATATAATTAAATATAAACCATTCATTCATTTATTCATTCATGCTAAGTACCGTGTTGAACATTGTGGAATCAGTGCTGAATTAAACAGATGAAAGTTCCTACTCTCAAGGAACTTGCAGTCTACTGGAGAGGCAGACACTAAGCTAATACACTTATAGTTTGGTTCTCAACAGCTTTGAAGGTCAACAACTTTGACCCATTTTAATTCAAAAATTTTATCGTTGTACTGATATTCAACATGCAAACTAGAACTTGTCGTGTTTGATTACTTTTTAACTTGCTGTTTTTCCCGGCCCACCTCCCAGAACCAATTACTGACTAGTACCAAGGTAGCACTGTAAACATGCTGATATGTAATTTTAGGTTATGATAAGTGCTTTGAAGGCAAAATATAAGGTGCTCTGGGAGGGCTTATTAGGGAAACCTGAGCTAGCCCAGGAGGCACAATAGTGTAATGAAACATCTGAGAAGTGGAAGTAATGGTATCCTTTACGATGACAGTGTTTCTGGAATGTATGTGTTTTTTCCTTTGGAAACCACTTATGATGATTGTTTGCATAAAGTTTTCTACTTTTATCAACAGGGCTATTCTGAGTCTCCAGACCTTGAGTTTGAATATGCTGACACAGACAAGTGGGCTGCAGAGCTCTCAGGTAAAGCATAGGCCTTCATGTATTTTGAGGATTTTTTTCCCCCTTATTGATCTTTAAGAAGATTAAGAATGAATATAATTTTGGAGGGTTTTTTTTTTTCTGGTTAGACCTATCAATAGTATACATAAAAGACATGTTAGTTATTTGACTCAGGCCATGCACATCTTGTAACTTCAGGTTGTTCTTTACTTTTATGAAGTGTCTCTTTGTGGTCACCTCTATTTGTTAGGGCCCAATCCCAGTGTGACACAGTTAATGAGGCTCCTTGATCATACACCATCACCCTGACAGTAGTCTTTCCTACAGCAGTGGGTCAAAAAAAATGCTGACGAATGCACTTATCTGTGCCCATCTTTTGTTGCCACTGCTGTTCCTGTGTAATGTGAGGTCACATGATCTGATTGTCTAGCCTCCATAATGCAGGTTCAGACCTGCATTCAGAAGGTGGCACTTGAGAGGTACATGTTCAGGGTGATGGTCAGCCTCTGTCGCGGCGTGAGGGTGGATGCACGTCAGATGGAGATGCCTGGGTTTATGCTCCACTGGCACTCTGCTTCTCAGATAGGTCAGCAGTCTGTCCAGCTGTGCACAGCAGAACACTACAACCGCTTTGGTAGAGAGCATAATTCAGAAGGCCCTGTGAGTCAGGGATAGAGTTGGGACTGGAAGTAAATGCCTTACCTTTTCTGCTGCATGTGAAATTTGGTGTAAAATGTGGGAATGTAGCTGATGATGATGAGACTTTGTTCTTGACAGAGCTTTACAGCTACACGGAAGGGCCAGAATTCCTGATGAATCGAAAATGCTTTGAGGAGGACTTCCGGATCCATGGTGAGATAACTGCCCCCACTCCTTGGTCCCTTTACTCTGTATCAGGAGAGCTTCAGTGTTTCATTTAGTCATCTCAACAATTTAAGTCATCCTGGAGCAACATGAGAAATCTGCTGAACCATAATTGCTCAAGGCCAAGTGTGACATTTAGAGTAGGCCTTATTAGGCACTTTGATGATGACTTTTTAGGAAATGTAAATTCATAGAACAGGAGGAAATTGTTTTTCTGGGCCCATGGCAGTCCTGAATTTGGAGTATTAACACCGAATCCGTTCTGTTGTGAGAATTTTTCTGGGCTGTCCTCTTAACTGGTCTCTTGCCCTACAGTGGCAGACAAGAAGTGGACTGAGCTGGATACCAACCAACACCGTACCCATGCCATGAGGCTCCTGGATGGTTTAGAAGTCACTGCCAGGGAGAAGAGACTCAGGGTGGCCCGATCAATTCTATATGTTGCCCAAGGTACTATGTGGATTTCCTCAGGGACCTGCGGTACCTCTGCCAGTGACCTTATCCATCCATATGTGTGGAGGGCTTGGTAAGCTGTGTCCTGTGTTTGCAGGAACCTTTGGGGAGTGCAGCTCAGAGGCAGAGGTGCAGTTCTGGATGCGCTACAATATCTTTCTGCTCCTGGAGGTGGGCACGTTCAATGCTTTGGTGGAGCTTCTGAACATGGAAATAGAGTGAGCACTTCTGCTGAGGGGTTCAGTAGGGAAGGGAAGGCGGGGTGAGAAAGGAGACAGAATTTACAGAACTAACTGGCATTGAGAGGGGTAGATGGGTCTGGTCCCAGGTTTTGTTATCACTACCCAGGGTTACATATGCGGAGGTGCCTGACACATCATGAAGTCTAATAGGGACTAATGATAGTCCTGGGAGCTCCCTAATGCTGGAGCTTTTACACCAGACTGTGCAGGTCCTGCCCAGGCACACTCAGACTTCTCATTTTGAACTCCCTTTGAAACCTGCAGAATTCCCTGTGCGTGCCCTGTATTTTCTCCTTCAGCAGAAGGCCAGACAAAGACTAACACATGGGCTCAACCAGAGCCTGCTGTAGTCTCTGTCACCACTGGTCCCTTGTCTGTTGGACAGATAGTTGCTGGCCATCTAAGGATAATAATCAATAATAATGGCTAAGAATACTCGCTGAGGGCTGCATGTCCCAGGCACTGTTCTGTGGACATTACATGGATTAATATATGCGAACGGCATAGGTACTATTATCATCTCAATTTTATAGATGAGGAAACAGGCATAGAGGAATTAAGTACCTTGCGGAAGTACATATAGCTAGTAGGTGTTAGAGCCAGGATTCAAATCTTAGCAGTTAAGTCTAGGGCTTGAGTTCCTAGCCACATTGCCCTCTGGCCTCTTACGTAGTCTAAGCATATATCCTAACGCAGTGTTCCCCCATTGGGTGATACATGTCAGGGCAACACTTACCTGCCCTGCTGGGTGAAAGGACTGACTCCCACATCTCTCCTGCAGTAACAGTGCCGCATGCAGCAGTGCAGTGAGGAAGCCTGCCATCTCCCTGGCTGACAGCACAGACCTGAGGTGAGGCGAGTGGCAAGCC
The DNA here is from genome assembly GCA_004026905.1 of Hystrix cristata. Classification (NCBI taxonomy): domain Eukaryota; kingdom Metazoa; phylum Chordata; class Mammalia; order Rodentia; family Hystricidae; genus Hystrix; species Hystrix cristata. The sequence goes on along the minus strand of PVJO010002516.1, from coordinate 47,883 downwards.
TGGGCACCCTGAGCCAAAGAATGAGCTCAGGGCAGGGCGTGGGACGGTGGCTTCGGGTATCCTGGCTGTGTGTGCATTCCTTCTGCACACACTAATCTGCAGCATGAAGGCTCAGTGAATGATTGGTGAACTCTGCTGAGGTCTTCCTGGGAGTGTCTGGAGAACCAAAGGAGATCTAGGGTCAAGCCAGTTAAAAGAGCCAGTTCAGTGTGGGCAGGAGGCTCACACTGCTGCTAAGAACTTGACTGTGTGTTATTTTATACTAGGACAAAACAGTGTTGCTCCTTGGGTTCCTACTTTCTCATATGCACAGCCTGATCCCTGTCTGTATTAGGTTGGTTTGACAATGTCGTGTTTCGTGCCTGCACAGGAAGCAATACTAACTGCTAAACAATAAGATTACCTTTCTGTTTTTGAGGAGTGAAATCTGTTTCTTTCTGTGAATTTGAAAGGTTTTCAGATTGCATATTTGTGGTGTTTCCCACTGCAGTTAGGGTCTCTGGTGTCACCTCCTGGTTTCTACTCAGTTGTGGTAAACTCTGTCTTTGTTCTCACTGTGATCCTGTCTTTGAGAGCCCCCCGCCCCCATTTCTGTGTTTTTTCCTTTCTAGGAAACTTAGGGCAATGACTTCTTTGGGCCATTCTTGTTCATATTTATTCATTTACCAACCATTTATTAAGTACCACTTTGAGAAGGCGCTTTATTAGACAGTGGAAATGCAAACCAGTACTGGTCCCAGCTAGAGCAGCCTGAAACAATGAAAAAAGCACCAAGGGACAGGCCCAGCCATTCGTTTGCTTTGTGGAACACTCAGGTTGTCGTCTCTCAGTTTCTCTGTTATAGCCTGTTCCGGCTCCCCACTCTATCCTCTGCATAAGGCTTTCTTCATGTTATCTGGAACGCGAGGAAGCCAGGGTGTCGCTTGATTCCCGCATCCTACTCCATTATGTGCTGGCTCTTGTGCTCAGGGTCCTGCTCAACATCATGTACCTGATTGTGGAGACTGTTCACCAGGAGTGTGAGGGTGACAAGGCCGAGTGGAGGACTATGCGACAGACCTTCAGAGCTGAGCTGGGTAGGACCTCTGGGGATCCTCTCTTGAGGTCCTGCCTGGGACCCAATGCTGGAGGGCTCTGGGAGGGTCCTGTTCCTGCCTGTGGTCCTGATGCTTTTGGTCATCTCCAGGCTCCCCACTGTACAACAACGAGCCATTTGCCATCATGCTGTTTGGGATGGTGACCAAATTTTGCAGCGGCCATGCCCCCCACTTCCCCATGAAGAAAGTTCTCTTGCTACTCTGGAAGACAGTATTGGTGAGCACCTCTTTGAGGGAACTCAGGTGCTAGGGACAGAGCAAGAGGGAGACCACCTTGTATTGTCAACTGCAGATTAGAAATATTTGGGGAAATTAATTACATCTATTCCGAACATGTATTGACTTTTTTCGATCATTATGCCCTAAACAATACAGTATAACAACAATTCACGTAGTATTTACTTTGTGATAGGTATTATAGTAATCTAGAGATGATTTAAAGTATACAGAGAGGGGCTGGGGATTTAGCCCACTGGTTGGAGTGCTTGCCTTGCAAGCATAAGGCCCTGAGTTCGATTCCCAGCACCAGAAAAATAAATAAAGTATACAGAAATATACATAGGTCATATGCAAGTACCACACCACTTTAATTAGGGACTTGAGCATCTGCAGATTTTGGTATTTGCTCTGGGGAGAGGTGAGAGAGGGTCCTGGAACCAATTCTTTGTGGATAACAAGAGATAACTGTATGTCCTTTTGAATCCTGAATTATATGAATATATAACTACTTTGGTTTAAAAAAAAGATTATTAAAAAAAGCTTCTGGAAGGAGGTAACAAAGGAAATGTATTAGCTCATCATAGCCAAAGAATACTTTGCAGTTGAGTCAGAATAGATTGGTTCCTTGACCACCCGTCCCCCAGCTGTTTTTTAGTCGTAGAACAGCTTTACTCTCAGACAAGGTGCCTCTCAGAAAGAAGATTTAGTAAAATCTGAGGCAAAGTTAGAGCTGGTATAGTCGGGACCCTTTGGTCAGGTGTCACTTGAAGGAAGAAGCCGGGATGAATTCTGAGCCGGCCTGCATTTTCCTCAGGAAATGATGTGATACTGGCTCTGTTTCCATCTGGGGAGGGAATGGGTACCAAGGGTGACTGGTCAGGTCAGTACACTTGATGCGGGGACATTGTCAGCAGCCCAGCCCAGGCCAAGCCAAGAGCTCTTCCCTCCAGGATACTGCCGTTATAGGACTCGCCCACTTTTTTCAGAAAGGGCTAACTGCAGCCAGGGCTCAGTGAGTATAGGGCCACTGAAGCCAGATATCCTGCTAATTCCTCACCATGCTTCACTGAAGCCAGAGAGGAAGGCTGAGTTGCTCAGGGCCAGTGATAGTAAGCAATTTCAAATGGTCACACAGTGCTGGAGTTTGAGCATCTAGGGAGGTGTTTAGTTGAACCTTTGCTTTCGTTTTTGGTTTTTTGAACAACCAGCAACATATTTCTAGTTTCTGAAAGACTGGCTTGCATTGAGCTTTGAACCAAGAGCCTCCTGACTTTTCTAGGAACTGAAAGGGGCAGATTGTCCAGTTTGCTTTTTATTTTTTAAACTAAAGAGTATATAGCTGGGTATGGTGGCATATACCTATAATCCCAGCACTCAGGACAGTGAGGCAGGATTCAAGTTCAAGTTCAGCCTGGGCTGTGTAGTGAGTTCAGGCCAGCCTGAACTACATAGTGAGACCCTGCTTCAAAAAACCAAAAATAAATAAATTACATTAAAAAGTATATCGTATTTACAAAATTAAAGCTATCTGTATTCAAGGTTCTGCCAACTGGTGTTTAATTCTTTCCTTCTTTTCCTCCTTTCTCTTGCTGAGATCACTGAATTCTGCTTTGGGTGGCTTTAGTTCCCTGTTCAGAGGGTGTGTGGGTTTTGATGGTATTGGGGTGTTTTTGAACCTGACGCCATGATCAGGGGCCAGCCTTATGGCCGAGGTGACCCTGGCTCCACATGTCCATCTGATGCAGTGCACGCTCGGTGGCTTCGAGGAGCTGCAGAGTATGAAGGCTGAGAAGCGCACCCTGCTGGGCCTGCCTCCGCTGCCGGAGGACAGCATCAAAGTGATCCGCAACATGAGGGCTGCCTCCCCACCAGCGTCAGCGTCAGACCTGATTGAACAGCAGCAGAAACGGGGCCGCCGAGAGCACAAGGTAAGGTGGGTAAGGTGACAGGGCCCACAAGGTGCACACTTGCAGCAGCATGTGGAGGGGCAGAGTGTTGGAAGCTGGCTCTCATGAGCTGCTCAGAATGAATGCCGTGCAGCACAGATGCTCTGTCCCCAGCCTTGGGCCCAGGGTAGGGCGAGTTCTCGGGAGCTGGCCCTTTTGAGGTGCTAGAGTAAGAAAGGGTTTGCCATTTGGTCCCCATCTTGGACTCTTTCTCTGTGTTCTGCATTGTTCTTGGCTCTCAGTTCAGCACCTTTCTGTGCTCTGTCCCCTTCGTGTCTCACCGGCTGGCTCTGGCAGTCTCATTTACCTTTCCTCTGTATTCAGGCTCTCATAAAGCAGGATAATTTAGATGCATTCAATGAGCGGGATCCCTACAAGGCCGATGACTCTCGAGAAGAGGAAGAAGAGAACGATGATGACAACAGTCTGGAGGGGGAAACATTCCCCCTTGAGCGTGACGAGGTGATGCCTCCCCCTCTGCAGCACCCCCAAACCGACAGGCTCACCTGCCCAAAGGGTCTCCCATGGGCTCCCAAGGTCAGGTGAGTCTCAGACCTCAAGAAACTCTTGGCTTATGAAGCTAGAGTCCTCACACCTCCAGGCTGGTGCCTGGGCCAGGTTAGGGTCAGGCCAACCTTGGCTCTGGAACAAGGCTGCTGCAGCACCTTGTGCTATCTTGGGGGGCTTCAGGGACTAGCCATGGTGGTCTTGCATGAAGTAGCCCTTATGTGGCTTCTGAGTTAGCATTTGGTCAGACTTGCTAGTGAAGGAGGGTAGGAAAAAAAGATAAAGCCATCCCCACCCAGCTTGGGGGTATGCAGTATATGGTGGGTTTTTTTTGCAGTACTGGGGATGCAACCCAGGCCCTTGCACATGCTAGACTATATACTACATATGGTTTTTAAGAGAAGAACAATGGATTAAGAATTTCTTTAGAATGATAATTAAGATGCTTGAGATATATGTGTATGAAATCGATGGATGGGAATATACCTGGGGGTATAAAAATGATATCTTTTTAATGGGCGGCAACTTAGGAAATACAGTAGATGAGCATGTGAAAAGATATGAAAGTAACTTTCTTGATCCAGGTAAAGGCTCAGTTTTCAGTGTTTTGCAAAGGGAATGCAGAACAGGTCATCGGACAATATAAGGGGTGCAATTTGTTTAAAACAAGAATGTGTGACCCACATGAAAAGCCAGCAGCTTACAGCTTTCAGTGTGTAAAAATGTTAAATATTTAAGAAAGTCTCTTGACAAGCATGTTACAGTCTGAATAAGGTATGCTTTTAAGTTTGATGTATCACCTTAATTTTATAAGCAAACTACTTACACATAATATATTTTCAGGTTATTTATTTTATTTTACTTTTTTGTTTCACTGCGTAGTCTAGGCTGGCCTCAAATTTGTGATCCTCCTGCCTCAGCCTCCTGAGTGCTTAGGTTACAGGATGTACCAACCTCCCCACCCCGGCATTTTCAGGTTATTGATCCAACAAAATAAAAAACATCAAAATCCTCACAGAATTTCAGTTTTTTCCTTTTTTTGAAAAACAATTGTGAGAGACTTTTCCCTTCCCCTGGCATCACAATTTCTAGATGTTCTATGTTTTGATTAACTGAGACACCTTGAAACAGCATTTGATAAAACTTTCTCCTTGCTTGCTTTTCAGAGAGAAAGACATTGAGATGTTCCTTGAGTCCAGCCGCAGCAAGTTCATAGGTTATACTCTAGGCAGGTGAGTGAGATCCGAGTGCCTTTTGAAGCTCGCTGTCCTGGCCTTTGGTGTGTGAGGCCCTGGGGAAATCCATGTTGAGGCTCAGCACAAGGCTTTCTTTATTCTCTAGTGACACAGACACAGTGGTCGGACTGCCCAGGCCAATCCACGAAAGCATCAAGACTCTGAAACAGGTAAGTCGCTGCAGGTGAGCGTTTGGCCTCCTTTGGTCCCAAGTGAATAAAGTGAGCCTGATCTGAGGGAGAAGGCTTTCAGGACTTGTCTGCTGGCAAGGGCCTGGGCAGAGCAGCTGCTTTCATTTGGTACTGACTGAGGTTCATTAAAGGTGTATAACATGCCAGGCTTTAGAGTTTTAAGGGGTCCAGTAAATAGCCCTCACTTTTCCTCTGTGCGCATTTTAAGGCAGTTAGGAGAGAGAAGTAGGCAGGTGGATATTGCAGTGCCAGCTTTTTAACCTAGTTGAAAAAGATAGGTTCCCACTTAGAAAAACTAGTTAAAAGTTTTAACTAGTTGAAAAAGATAGGTTCCCACTTAGAAAAACATTTGGGGCTTAGGATTTTAGTTGGGGATTTTTGTGGTGACTTAGTCCTCTTTCAGAAGACTGTGTGAAGTCTTGAATCTGCACCAGTATGGAATATGTAGGTCTTTGCAGGGTGCAGGAGCATCCAGAGAATGAGGGGTGTTTTCTCCAGTGCCTCTTTTCCCATCTCTCTCTCCAGCACAAGTACACATCAATTGCAGAGGTCCAGGCGCAGATGGAGGAAGAGTACCTTCGCTCTCCTCTCTCGGGGGTGAGTTGGAGGCTTTCACCCCACAGAATCCCGAGTTATCCCCAGAACCTACCTCAGAGCCCTCCCAGCCCATTGCTAGGATTGTACTTGTCCACTGCAGGGGCTACAGTCACAGACCCTGAGCCAAGCACCTGCCTCTGAGTCCCAGCTCCACAATTAGTGGCAGCAGCTTGAGCACATAACTGGGTCTTTCTGTGTTTTGTTTCTCTGCCTGTTTGTTGGGAAGAGTAATAGTACCTTCTTTTGGGTTATAATAAGGATTAACTGAGTTATTGTAAGTAACACACTTGGCACATTATATGCGTTCAGTTTGCTATCATTGTCATCAACATCATTCCTTACATAGATACTAACAGATCTCTTCCAGTCAGCTAGCAAACTGGCTCAGGAAATTAGCCTGGACTGGTGTCTGTACCCATTGTGTTAAAAGGGAGAAGAGGAAGTTGAGCAGGTCCCTGCAGAAACCCTCTATCAAGGTTTGCTCCCCAGCCTGCCTCAGTATATGGTGAGTGCTCTGTGTCCAGGATCCCTCTCGGTCGCCATCAGTGGGAACCTTATAGTGGAGTCCCCTCCCCGAGACACTGGCCAGCACTCCCCACCACCCTTGAGTCTTCTGCTGCTCGAGGACCTATAGGAATACCATTTCTCTGGGCTTTGTTCTGTCCTGGGCTCTCACATGTGTGTGTCTGTGTGGTCTGCTCTTCTCAGATTGCCCTCCTGAAGATCCTGCTGGCTGCAGCTCCCACCTCAAAAGCCAAAACAGACTCAATCAATATCCTAGCAGATGTCCTACCTGAAGAGATGCCGTGAGTATCATTCCTGTGAATGCTGCAGGTCAGGGTAGAGGGGAAGGGCAAATGATTTCTTAGATTGGTTTCTTTTGTTGTCCCAACTTCTCTGCAGGTTGAGTTTAGGGTATTTTTGATTTATGTAAAGGAAACTACTGGCGTCCATAGTTTTCACTGGTTGAAGCAATGGCTTTAGTCCCATTGGCCACTGAATGAATTCCCGAGTAAACCGGGGAATTCATTTCTCCTTTGTAAGATGAATGTGGTGGCATTAGACGTTTTCCAGAGCCTCCCTCAAAGTCATGGGATTGGGATTCCCAAGATGGTCAGGTTAGTTTCTGGACAACTTGCCAGTGTCAGTTGAACCTGCACCGGTATGGAATCTCCCTGTTAGCCAGTGAACTGGCAGGCATAATCCTGGCAAATAGCTTAGGGCATAGAGTAAAGTCCTTAAGCGTCCTTGCTCCCAGGGCTAACCTCATCTCTGTGATGTGAGATTAAAAACCCAGGCTTCTGCCTCCCGTGCCTAAGTTTCAGTACTGCCTGTCTCTGAGCCCACCTGCAGTGTGACTGACTCTGGAGCCTGACAGTGATGGGCAAGTGAGGGAGGAGGCTGAGACAGAGAGCAGGTCACCCAACTCTAGGCCTTGGTTATCTTAGGGGAAAATGCTCTGTGTTAAATATTAGAATTTTTAATAAAGATTTGCAGTGAGAAGTCTTAAATTAAGAAATTGATATAACTTGGTGCTTCCTTTATCTGACTTCAAAACCTTTTTTTCCTGGTGACACAAAACTTCTCAATGTGTAGTGCTGGTATTCTACTGGGAAACTCAAGTTAATATGGTGACCAAAGCTTAGGGGAGATTTTGCAAAGGAAAAGTTCGCTTTTGGAAGAAAAGCAGAGAAACAGGTTAAGAATGTATGTGGGGGCATCATGAAGAAGAAATAAATTGTACTAAGCTAGCTGCCTAGAAGGACAATAATGGTGAACCTTTAGAGATGTGCCCAAACTGCAACCAAAAACAAAATGCCAATGCTACAATGAAACCTGAATACTGTGGTTTTAGTTTAGAAAAAACAACTCAAACATTAACATATTTTGTCTAAAACAAAACAAATAACACGCATGCCATAGGTTTACCACCACTGGCCTAGGAGGTGGGTGGATGGAGCCCTGGCCTGGGCCTCTGAGTTGTCCAGGGAGTTGAGACCTTTATCCAGAGGCTCGGGAATTCATCTACGCTACGGGCACCTGGAAGGAAGTGCTGCGTGAACTAGCAGCTCATCTGCACATCGGTTTCTAGCACCACAGTGTTACAGAGCATGAAGCTGGGAGTGGATGTGAATCGCCACAAAGAGGTCATTGTTAAGGCCATTTCTGCTGTGCTGCTGCTGCTGCTCAAGCACTTTAAGTTGAACCACGTCTACCAGGTACCTACAGGTCCCTCCTTGCTGCCTGCTGGGCCCAGGCCTTGAGCAGTGCTTCTCCTTCAGCCCATAAGAGCAGAGCTTTGGCCTTTGAACCCACTTACACTCTGCATGAATGTTGTAAGGCACTAGCCTCCAACCCACGTCTTTTTACCATTGGGAGAAAGATAGTCAGGTCCCAATGGGTGGCTTTTTTTTTCTTTTCTGTCGGTTTCAGTTTGAATACATGGCTCAGCACCTGGTGTTTGCCAACTGCATCCCTTTGATCCTAAAGTTCTTCAATCAAAACATCATGTCCTATATCACTGCCAAGAACAGGTGATGGGGGACCAGGGACCAGAAAGGGGTGGTTTGGCCAGATGGTAGGGCTCCCAGTTGGTCTCTCCCACTGAGTCCATTCAGGTAATGTTTTTCCAGCACCTGTGAGCCAGCACTCTGCTAGGCAGCAGGACTCAGTGATGAATAGGACAGGATTCCTGCCTGAAGAGAAGCCAGTGTGTCAGATCTTGAGTCTAGTGACAGGTGATTCAATCTGTGCCTGGGCAGGGGCTGTCATCCGGTTTGGAAGCTCTGGTTCTTTCTTTGTTTCTGTTTCATTTTGTGGTGCTGGGGATTGAACCAGGGGAGTGCTGAGCTACATCTCCAGCCCTTATTATTTTTTTATTGATAGAGTGTCTCACTGACTTGATTAGTGTGACCAGGAACTTGCTGCTTCAGCCTCCTGGAGTGCTGATGTTACAGGTGTGTGCCACTACCACACCCAGCTGCACATTTTTTTTTGAGGAGATTGTCTAAAGAGCTTGGCATATGCACTGTGTAGCCCACTCTTACACACACACACACACACACACACACACACACACACACACACTCATTCTCTCTCACACCTGCCTGTTGCCAGCTGCACTTAACAGTGCCTGCTCATCAGTGTGAGACACCACAGGATGAGCTGTCAGCCAGGCACCATTTCATGTAGGGTTTAGCATAAACAAGTTGTCCTGAGCTGTCTCCTCCCTCGGCCCAGATTTATAGCCTAGAGAAAGCTACAATAGGACCTCTACGCCTTATAAGATTACAGACTGTTCTCCAGCCACAGAGGACACCTACAAGTTCTCACATAGTCGATATTTACATCTGGGGAAACTGGGGCAGGGCAGACAAGGTGGGTTCCTACTTCTGCTCCAATGCACGATGGAGGAAAGCCAGGAGCCAGCTCAGCTGTGGCTGCTCCATCAGACTCAGACATTTTGCTCACGATGGGCACCTGGGTTCTCTTGCCTCTTCAGCATCTCTGTCCTGGATTACCCTCACTGTGTGGTGAATGAGCTGCCAGAGCTGACTGCGGAGAGTCTGGTGAGTGGCTGGGCTCTCTCAGCTGTCCCTTTGGCCTAAAATTTGCCTCCCTCAGCATGGGAGTAGAGGTGTCTTCCACAGAGGAAGGCACTTTGGAGTTCACCAGAAGTGCACAGAAGGACACAGGGAGGACCTTATAGAGCAGAAAGATTTGGATGTAGGGGTTAACCAGAAAATCATGGTCCCCAAAGGTTGCTGACCTTCAGCTCGCCTAGTAGAATTGCTTTTCTCTTTCCACATGGGACCCCAGGGCCACAGCCCCCGGTTTTATGAGCCGTGTTTCCTGCAGGAAAACTTGTGAGCTCCCTGCCCCCTCCAATCGCCCTGCCAACTTCTGGGATGTTCTCCCTAGTTAGCCCTGAAAGGAACCCTGAAAGAACACTTGGAGACCCAAGTGTTCTGATATCATATGTGCTGAGGACTTTTTGGAAACCACTGAGCAAACTGCAGCTGTGAAGATTATGACTACAGTAGTTCTGGTTTTACCTGGCAGGAAGCAGGGGACAACAACCAGTTTTGTTGGAGGAACCTCTTCTCTTGTATCAATCTGCTTCGGATCTTGAACAAGCTGACAAAATGGAAGCATTCAAGGACAATGGTGAGTCAGTGCCGTCAGCAGGCCTAAAATTGGTCGCTCAGAGAAGCGTTCCACACCCCATACCCGTATCTTCCCCTTCACTCTAGGAATAAGGAGTCCTGGGGTTGGGGGATGCAGCTGCAGCCGTGTTCTTCTCGTTTAGCTTTGCTGTAGCCACAGCCTTGCCTTTTAAGAACTGATTCCTGGTTCCTTGATGAGTTGAAGGAAGGCTGGGAAAGGCTTAGTTGTGCATTAAAACAAACCGCGCTCACAGACGAGCTTTTTCTATATCCTTTTAATCTTGGTTGGTAATATAACCAAGGTCCTGGGAGCCTCATTAACGCTAGGTCTTGGGATGCCTTCGTGATGAAAAGGTTCATGAGTTCTTTGACATTCTGTGTATGTGCACCTGACAATGTTCTACTGAAGGAATACATAGCTTTCTTTAAATTCCAAAGAATCTTAGATTCTGTAATTCGGGTGATCAACTACCCTAATTTGCCTAGACTCTCCCGTGTTAGCATGTGAAGTCCTATGTGCCATCCAACCCCTGAGACCAAGGGAAATGGGAAACTGGAAGAGCTTTATCACCCTGTCCATAACCCTAGAAGCATTCAGTGGCGGTGTACGTACTTATTCCTGTCCTTACCCTGGGCTGCTCTCTGTGTCTTGCCCAGATGCTGGTGGTGTTCAAGTCAGCACCCATCTTGAAGCGCGCCCTGAAAGTGAAACAAGCCATGATGCAGCTGTATGTGTTGAAGTTGCTCAAGGTGCAGACCAAGTACTTGGGGCGGCAGTGGCGCAAGAGCAACATGAAGACTATGTCTGCCATCTACCAGAAAGTGCGGCATCGGCTGAATGATGACTGGGCGTATGGCAATGGTGAGGCCACACACAAAGTAGGATAGGGGAGAGTGAGTAGGGAGAAAGGTGACATCTTTGCCCTGAGCTTCCCCTGAGGAACAGGAAGGAGCCCAGCTCCTGCTTCAGTGGCATTAGGATGGTCAGGATAGGAGCTCCAGGAAGGACTTGGGGAAGCTGCACGTGCTCAGCATCAGAGGTCATCCTTGTTGCTCTCTGACCCTCCCTCCCAAGTCATTTCCTCTTCAAGACTCTGCCCTTCCTCACCTCTACCCCAGCTGCTCCTGAGTTGCTGTGAACTCATGGGGAGCCGCTGTAAAGCTGGGGTCCCAACTGTGTCTTTCTTCTTTGTCCTAGATCTTGATGCCAGGCCTTGGGACTTCCAGGCAGAGGAGTGTGCCCTCCGTGCCAACATCGAACGCTTCAATGCCCGGCGCTACGACCGGGCCCACAGCAACCCTGACTTCTTGCCGGTGGACAACTGCTTGCAGAGTGTCCTGGGCCAACGGGTCGATCTTCCGGAGGATTTCCAGATGAACTATGACCTCTGGTTAGAAAGGGAGGTCTTCTCTAAGCCCATTTCTTGGGAAGAGTTGCTGCAGTGAGGCTGCTAGGCAGGGAGCTGAGACGGAAAGCAGTGATCTCACACCTGAGGGCCTGTCCTGGCAATTGCTGCAGTGCTCCCATACCCCTCCAGGTGGCAGCACAACCCCACAGTGTCCTCCACAGCCAGCCCCGGGCCTGTGGGTGAGCCCAGGTTGGCCTCACTGATTTCCAGTGTCCTACTCAGGAGCAGTCATCTCTCTGCTCAGGATCCACTCTTCCCTCTCTCCTCCCCAACTCCCATGCTCTTCTGTTGGACATGGCTGGTTGCAGCTCTTTTCACAGTCAGCCCACGGCTGGGAAAAGCTGGGCTGAGCTGGACACCCCTTCTCATCCTATCTGAATTTCAGGGTCACACTGACTTTTCCGGAGATACACGGCCTCAGCATGTGAGCTTGCCAAGAAAGAGGGTTTAGGATTAGAACCAAGACCAGCAAGTTGGCATCTTGGTTGTACTTTGGGGGTTTCTAATATCATTCCAGCCTCCTGCTAAGTTTCGTCCAGAAGCAACAGTAGTGGCTACTGCAGGTGTTGCAGCGCTTTGGTTTTGGACGAGGTCGAGACAGGGAGGGGGGCTTCCCTTAACCGGGGATGCCAGTTTCTTCTGGGTTTGCAAGGGCCTGTAAATACCTACATAAATCAGTGTGTGTTCTCTTGTGTCTTGTTAGGGTTTTTATGTGTTTGTATATTCTGTTTACATTAAAAGGGAGCAAAAACAATACCTGTTGCCTTGCCTTCAGGAAATATGGACTCTGAAAATCTCCAGTTCTCAAAAGTTGTTTTTCCTACCGGCATTGATAGGTCACCTACTTGTCTCCTGCCACACTGAGGGGAGAAACAGAAAAGTTGATACCTGTCCAAAATGTTTCCCCGCTTCATCTGGGACTGCTTCAGCCTGGTCCCAGCTCGCTGGGTTGTCGGAGTGGTATGTGGTCCTGCACCCCTATGTTTGATGTAGTTTCGTGGTAGGATCCCCAGGATTCTGATCACGCCCCTGAGCTCGCCTTAGCTGAGTTTCTGTGTGAGGTCGAAGTGGTGGTCAGCTGCTTAGGTCCTCACTGGGGCAGGAGGTTGAGGCTGAGAGGAAACTTTTGTGCTCAGAACCAGGGAGACAGCCCATCAGGAGTCAGCTTCATGTTGGGGAAGTGTTGAAGAGGCCAGGAGCCTCCTGTGGCTATGGGAGAAGCAAACAAAACCTTTGTGGTAGGTAGGCGTCAGTTTGAAACCTGGAGACTGTACTCACTCTCAGATCCCTGGTCATTGCCATCTTTACCTCCCTCCACCTTCAGACTCTGCCTCAGAGTCTGATGCTGGTAAAGGAGTATTCACTTTTCAGAACTGCTGGAAGGTCCCTTATCTTAACTTGTAGGAAATGTGTATAAGGTTTTAAATCTTCAAAGGGGTCTTGTCTGACAAAGGAAACATTCTTGGGGAAAAGTCCCTTTATTGGTTCATTGCTTGCCTGGGACCCACTGAGTGTCAGGATGGACCTGGATGTGCCAACATGATGAGGAGCAGCCAAGTAGAAAGATCAAACAGCCTTTGGGAGAGGGGGCCCGTATGACCGATTGGCTCTTTTTCCCCAAAGTAATCTGTACAGGGCAAGGCATTTTGATACAGTTTTTGTGTGCATGATGGATTTTTCTGTTGTTTCTTACTAGGACCGACAAGAAGTGTGTATCTGGAGATTTCCATTTAGGAAAGGTAGATTTTCACCTTATTCCAGCGTGCATCTAGGTTGCTAAAACTGTCCAGCCTGAGGCTTTAGCCCCCTTCCCTCTTTTAACTTCCTCCATATCTCTTCTGAACTGTAGAAAAGAACACAGGTCATCAAACCTGGTCTGGTGAATCCCTTAATCTGTAGGCTCAGGTGCTGGCCTGGGGGTAGAAGGGACTTTTTACAGCCTCAAAATGTGTTAGTGGCAGGTGGGCCACTCAAACCCTGGTCTTTGTACAGAAATATCTTTTGGAGAAATGTCTTTCGAGATGGGCAGGGTCCATGAAGACCCCCTGAAAATGGCCAAGAATATTAATCATTGCTAACCTGGCTCAGGATTGTTGTGGGTTCATCCACTGAGGGATGGATTACCCTGAGGCTTGTATCACCTTGAGGATGGGAACTGCCCCTTGTTAACCTTAAGAGTTAACCACTTGCTGTGTGCCAGACTGATACTAAGTACAATATGAGATTCTTCTTGAAGGCACACAGTAGTCAGCAATATTGAGTACTTACTATGTGCCAGCCACTGTTGTAAGCACTTTATGTAGAATAACTTTATTACAGTAACCTCCAAGGTAAGTACCACTGCAATCCGTATTTTGCAGAAGGGAAAACTATAGTACAGAAAGGAAAAAGAACTTGGCCAAGGTCACATAAAGAGGGACTAGAGCCGGGATTCAAACCCAGGTCTCTACAGTGTACATGTGCTGAGGCTTCTATTAATCATCGTCCCCCAGCCTTCATCTCCCATGTACGCCTATGCTCATTTGTTTACCTTAGTATTTGCTTTAGCATGGTCCCTCGCACAGAAGATTCATGGCCTTGACTGGGCCACTGAAGCTTGGCCTTGGCCTTGGCCTAGTCCCTGACTGGTTGGCCCTGAATGTCTACCCTCAAGGTAACTGCTACCCTCCCTTTTATCCTGAGCCTCAATTTCTTCCTCTCCTGGTCCCAGAGAACTCCTGTGTTAACTTTCCCTGTCATACCTAGTGGGCTTATCTCCCTGGAGGCTGGCTTCTGTCTGCCTTCCAATGAAATGACTGCTCAGAGACGGAGTAGCTGTTCCTTCATTTGGCACTTGGTACAGTCAGCCTCAGGCTGCTCTTACAAAGCAAAGGTTTAGCTCCCTTTGGGAGTGAGATAGCCCTGACTTTTAGTCCAGGCTCTGACATTTACTCACTAAGGGACCTGGAGGTAATCAGGCACTAAGCCTCAGCTGGCTTAGCTATAAAAGTTTGTTCCATAATAGCCCCTTTGTGAGGGCTGAATAAGATCTGGGGTAATGAACTCATATCTGGCTAACAAGTCACAATAAATGCCAGGAATTGTTAGCATTACTTATGTTCCTTCCAACTCTAACCTGTGAATTTGTATCCATTTTCTGTGTCCCCTAGGAAACAGATCCCCTTTGAGGACCAGAACTCCTGGGCCTCCTTAAATCTCCTGTCCTAGCTCACTCCTCTGAATCCAGAGGCCTCTTAGAAGAGCCAGCCTTTCAGCCTTGCACCCCTGCATCATGTCTTAAAGCCTGCCCTGGGCTGGGCCTTGTGCCAGGTTCCTGCCCTAGACGTCCTGGTGAACGGGACACCACTTTCTCACCTCTCTCGGAGGTTCAGAGATGGACACCTGAGGGCCCACTCCAGGTTCCCGTGATCCTAGGCAGTGTTCTTTCGGGACAGACTGGACTAGGGGAGCCCACAGTCCTTGAGTAGGAAGAGAGGGGCTTTGGCCTCGGCAACAAGGGCTCTGAGAGCACATGCTCACGCTCTCGTCCTCCGGGTATAAATGGCTCAGCTGATCCAGTGGTGGAGGAGGCCGGGCAGGGTAAAGCATGTTCTCCTTCAGCTGGGTCGGGGAAATGAATGGCTGCCTAGCTCCTGAGTGTGCCAGGCTCCATTCCTGTCTAGGCTACAGAGGTTCTGCCTGTACTCTGGGGTTGTAATTCAGGTTGATGGCTAAGTGACTAGAGGAAGTGGGGAAGGAGGATTGAATGCCACTAATGAGAGGCATTTCCCCTGCTCGACTGAGGCAGAAAGCCTGGACTGACAACTCCTGGCTAGGGGCTTTGAGTCCTGCCTGACCTAGTGGCCAGGCTCCTGCCAAGATCAAGGCTTAAGGCTTGAATCTTTGGGCCTCACAGGGGCAGAGAACAGCATCAGCAGAGTGATACTGAGCCCGGCATTTTCTCTAAAGTTGGGGGTCCAGGTAGACCGCTTTGCCTTCCTTGTCCCAGGAGTATATCCTGGCCTGGCCTTGGGGAAGTTACGGGGCCTAGGCCAAGGCCTCAGTTCACCTCTGGAGTGAGGCCAGAGGCAGGGGCATCTGACGACTTGGGAGCTGTGTCCTCCGGGTGCAGGGGAGGAGGGGAGCATGGCTAATGGGAAGCAGGTGGAAGAGCTGCCTATTCCCCAGCCAGGGGACAGGCTGACGGGGATGGTCCAGTCGTGGGAGGACCCATCAGCTCATGATAGTCCCAGGGAACAGGCTCCGGGATACCCATTCATATTCATTATGTGTGAAGTGGGTGGTTGTAAAGTTCGCTTTCTCTTCATTTAGCTGTCACTGGACAGAAAAATATGAGCTGTGGGTGGATGCCCCTGGATGGGAGCCAGTAGCCAGTCACTGGCCTCCCTGTGCCCTCCCCTCAGCAGTTCCCCCAGCTTGGGCCCTCTCCCTGCCTCTGCCCGTAGCCTCTGCCTGCCTCTACCACTCTTGCTGCCTTGATCTCATGCTCAACTTTATTTTCTTCTGTTCTGTGCCTCTTTGACTTCTTTTGCTTGGCTTTACATATCCTTTCCTCTTCCTTTCTCATCATCTTTCTCATTCTAAACTGAGAGAATAGAAATCATCATTTTCTTGACTGTCACTCCATCTCTGGCACAGAACAATACCTAGAACAGAGTGGAATCTCAGTAAATGTTTGTAGAATAAACTAACCTTTCTCCACAGCTCTCTAACTTTTGTAGGACAGAAGGCCCCAAACTCTGCGATTAACCTGTGAATTAAGAAACTTCTAGTACAGTGTTGTGAGTAGAAACGGGGACTTAAGCCCCAGTTGCATCACTGACCGGTGGGTGAAGGTATGGGAGACTCGTCCATCAGTGGTAGCTAGGGGAGACTTTCCCTCTTGCCTTACTCTGCCTTCCCTGATGATCCCCTCCTCCTGTCAGAGTCAGGACAGAGAGGAAAGTCGCCACAGGAAGCTAGGGAAGGGAAAGGAAGAGAGGGCAGGCACTAGTCCCTCTGGGAATGTGTAGTCCCCTCACTGTGGCAGTCTCGGTTGGGGAATCTGATCCGATGGAGGACTTGTTCCTTGCTTGGGAATCGGCATGATACTGATGTGTCTTTGTGTACTTGGTTTTCTCTGTGCCTGAAAGATGAGGCGTGGGGTGGGGGTGGCTGGGCTGAAGCTGAGACGGAATTCTTCTGAGCAATGTGGTTGTGTTTACTGGGAGGGAGGGAGGGCCAGGCCTGCTTTTTTCTTGCCTTCCAGGCTCCAGAGATAAGGCAGAAAGTGGGGATGAAGGATAGAACGGGTAATACTATGAAACCACAAGAAAGAGTTCTGGTTTTTGTCTCTGCCCCCACAGCTCAGACGTGCTCCAGGGGCATCTGGGAGAAGAGACTGTCCCACCCCGGCATACATAGTGGGCCTTAGTGGGCACCCTCTGCTTCTGTTCTCTATATTGTCAGTTCAGACATTAACTTATTTCAGCCTTTTCACTCCCCTTCCCATCCCCAAATTTCCCTGCCAAATGAACCCAGCCCTAGAACTGGGTTTTTTTCCTAGCTGAAGCCCCAGAGACCCTGGGTGGGTGATAGGACCAGGCATTGCATGCACTGGGCTTGAAGGCTTTGTAGCAGGCCCACCTTCCCCTAGACCAGTGATGGTGAACCTTTTAGAGCTTTGAATGATACAAACAGCCTGCTGTGGCATGTGTGGCCATGGGCTCGCCACCACTGCTCTAGACTCTGGGATCCTTACTGGCCCCTCCAGGAAGGCTTTGCCTATCCTGGATCCTAGACACAGACCAGTCCTAAAGTAACCAGGTGCCAAAGACCTGGGGATAGACAGTTATCTGGTATGAAAAACGCCATCATTTTTATTACTATGCTGGGCAGCACTTTTTTTTTTGAAACAAAAGTAACTTTACAAAAATGGGGGTTGGGATCTCAGGGACTCAGAGACTAAAGAACTCTGTTTTATTCTGACCAACATCCAGTATGGTTTCCACAGCATAGCCCTGGCCTGATCTCATTGAAGTGAATCCAAATATTTGGTGGTTGCTGGTAGAATTCCACCACTTGGAGGAGTATGTTGGGAGATCTAGCACAGGTGGCCCTAAGGATGGCTGGGGCAGAAGAGACAGGCATCCTTCATGCTGACCTTCACCTTCTGGCCCCGTCAGTGCCAGATTCCGGGCACACGCCCCCTGGTGGTGGAGAAGGGATGCAAGGTCTTCTAGGTGGTCATAGAAGACTCTCGTTTCTCCAGTCTCAAAGAGCTCCTCCCAGTTTAACCTGTGTCCTCCTCCCATCTTTCTGGGCTCCCTGAATGAAGAGCCAGTTAAGCCATTTCAGCCAGAGAAGTGACAGCTGGATTTAGACAAAGATTTGAGGAGGCAGAGCTGGGTATCCCTCCCTCTATCCCTGTTTGAGTGAGGGGACACTCAGTTTGTGGCAGGAAAGGTCCTGCCCACTTGGAAACCCCCTTTCTCCTAGGCAATCCCTCTTTAAAAGACCCTGTAGACTGGGTGCTGAGGGTCCCCCCAGCTGCTCTCCCAGGCCTCCAATACCACTGGGGACTTGGAGGCAGAAATGTGTGCCCTCTGGTGTCCAGGACTGGGAGCAACTGAGAACAGAAAAGGAGATGGGCAGCTTAGTCTCTGTGTCCAAGCAACTTATCACGTGGTCCAGTTCAGCAGGCTAGGTGTCTCCTTGGGCTTCACCCTGAGTGAGACAAGGCTTGGAGACTTGTAGTCGCCATCTGGGGAGGGCTCAAAGCTGTGGCCCCCCAAGGTAGGAGGAAAGCCATGGATGGAGTAGATGCCAGGGTGGGCTGCAGGGGATGCTGGCACCCCCATGAAGCCAGCCACGTTCCCATGGGAATGGGAGTATGGAGACATGCATGGGGAGGGGATGCCCTCTGGAGACACGAGGCAGGGACCTCCTGGGCTCCCAGATCCTGGGCTGGACCACAGGGAGTTCTGCAGCTGAAAAGAGAGGGAAAAAGAAGTCCATGAGCCAGCAGCCCCAGGAACTATTTTACCTAGTAGCTCGCTCTCTTTGTCCTTGAGGCCCCAAAAAGTTTCCAGGAAACTTCTACTTGGTCCAGGACTCCCACCTCCTGTCTCCAATACTGGCACCCATGAGGCTCTTTCCACTGCTTGCTTCTGTGATTCCTTTGTGTTCTGCATGCATCACTTATGAGGAAGACAAGAGCCCCAATTTGCAGAGAAAGAAGTTAAGTGATTTTCTCAGGTCACCCAAGGCACCTCCTTGGGCTGGTCTCACCAAGCCCTGACTCAGGGTGGGGCTGGGGTCTCACCTGAGGGTGGCTGTCAGTGCGGGGCAGCACAGAGATGTCATAGGCAGCTGTGAAGGGGTTCCGCCCCTCCTGCATCTTCCCGTAACGCTCACGCTTCCGCCACTTGGCTCTGCGGTTCTGGAACCAGACCTGAGGAGAGGTGTTGGGGGGGTTGAGGTTGTGCTAGAGCACAAGTGGAGTCTGCTGGGGACAGAGCTGATGGTTGTGTCCTCCCATGGGGTGGGAGCCGGTTCCAGGCTGGAGGATTCTGAGCTGCTGGGGCTTATAAATCCACATTGTTCTCAGGGCCAGGGAGCCTGGGAGAGGCCCACGCCCAAACCACGTTTACTGGCCCCATGGGCCTCAGCAGCTACCACTCTCCAGGCTGAGTCAGAGTCACTCTGCTTCTCCAGCCTGGTTGTCTGGCTGGAGTGTTGTGAGGATCTGTGGACCTCAAAGGCCCTGAACACTTCCTAGGTGGCCCAGCGCACAGGTTGGGGTTCTAGTCCCCTTGCCTCTTCTTTTCCAGTCTACCCACCTCGCATCATCTGAGGAATCATAAAGACATTCTGTTCAGGTCATAGTCCCTTTTAAACCCTCAGTGGCTCCCTGGAGACCTTGGCCCAGAGCCCAGGTCCTTAACAAGGCCCCTTGAGATTGGCCTCTGCCCGCTCCATGGCCTCATGTCCTGCCACGCAACAGTACTCGGTTGTTCCTAGTTGCCTCCCAAACTCCCACTCTTGTTGTCCTTTGAGACACTCCTCAATTTTGCTCTTTCCTGCCTTTGTTTAGCTTTTTTCTTGCCTGAGTTCTCACCTCCCTAACATGGATGTCCAGACTGGGCACCTCCACTGGACAACCATAATAACCTCTCTCACCAGTTCTGCACCCAGAATCTGTTCATTTGTGGGCTCTTGGCAGGTGGGGGTGGCATGTCTGTGTCCTGTGCACATTGGTGTACATATTCATGATGGTTATGTTGTTTGGTATATGCCCTATACTGTTGTATTTATGTGTACTAGTGTGTATATTAAATGATTATCTCTATCATTTAATGTTTGTAGGTCAGGCTCTGGGCTATATGTTGGTGATATCAAAACAAAAGGAAACACAACTGTTGCTTTCCAGGGAGCTAGCTGGAAGTCACAACAGAAGAAGCTGCATTCATGTGTGCATGCATACGTGCATCCCCTTGTGTGTGTATGTGTGTGTGTTTGTATAACCTAGCTATCCTGGCTGAGATGAGACAAGAGCCCCTACACACACTGCCCTCCTCATGGTCATTCCCACTCATGCAGGCGGGCGAGGCCCTGACAATTAAGAGGCTGTGCATATGCCTAGCCCCCTCATTCCCAGGTTTCAAGAGATGTCAGAGCAGATCTGGCCAAGATCAGAGAAGGCCACCCTGTCTGCTCAGTTTTTTGGATTTCCTTTGTCTACTCTCCCTCCCTTGCAGGCAGATGAAGGAGGCTGGAGCCAGCCAATCTGATAACTTTATTGGGGATCACTTCCCTTTCACCCCCGTTTCTCCTTAGAGTCCCCACTGTGGACCTCTGCCTGGGCTAGGACCTGCCCCTTGCATTGCCCTGTGTGTGGTCTTATTATTTCTCTCCATAGGGTGGGGCTTATGGGTAGATACCATTCTCCTGTCAGAAAACATCCCTACTCTAGGGCCTTCATCATTGAGAAAGCTTCTCATGGTCCTGTGTGGAATCCAGCTGTCAGGCCTTCTCTGTCCCATGACAGCTGGCCTCTACAGACAAGCCCCACGTGCCCCAGAGCTGGTCCCTGCCCCAGCACCTTCACAGAGTCCCTGGAAGGACCCCAGGCAAGACGTGATAAGCATGAGCTTTGCCCTTGTTAAGTCTTCTTAGTGCTGGGTATGGCAGCCTCCTCTGTTAGAGCAGCCACCTTCTCACCTTCCCTAGAAGCCCAAGTCCACTGCTCCCAGTCCTGTCCGCTTGGTATCAGGGAGCCTGCTATGAGTAAGCCCCTTCAAAGTAAGGCCACAAACCATCTTTCTCTTGGGCCAGACTTACCCTGAACCTCTTCCCCAAGCCCCAGCCCCACTTGCCGTGCTCTTTGCTGGACTTGCTTTCATGCTTCATGCTCTTTGCTGGACTTCCTTTCCCCCTTTCCCAGCATCTACTGCCCCCCACTCCCTACAAACTGGGCTGCTGACTATGTGAAGGTGGCCACAACCCCATCCAGGAAGCCCTGGAATCTGGTCTCTGTGGAGGAGAGTTTGTTGGGGGTGGGGAACGGCTCCTGCCCAGGTCTCCCAGCTAAGGATGCAGAGCTGGCAGACAGTGAAGGTCGGTGGTTCATATGGACTCTGATGCCCTCAGCAGGGACCTTCCCGCTCTGGTTAGGAGCAGCCCTTATATGTGTTCAACGCTTCACTGCTTCCAAGGTCCCGCCTAAGTCCTGAGAGTCAATGACATGACCCCAATCACTTTAGCTGGTAAGTGGGGCACAATTAGGACTCCTACATCGGTCTTTTGACTCCAAGATGCCATTACCCCTCTACACAGGCACAAGCCTCAACCTGGGCTGGAAGAGCCTGTGCTGCGGCAGAGCTGGACACGCAGCAGAGTGAGCCCCAGAGGCCCAGGCTTGGGCAGGACGTGGGTGAGGAAACCCCCCAACCCTTGCACAGTCCGGCCCGCGATCTGAGTGGTCAAGACAGAGAGCCTGGAGCCCATGCCGCCCTCACCTGTACCCGGGCCTCGGTCAGGTCCGTGCGCAGAGCCAGTTGTTCCCGGGCGTACACATCGGGGTAGTGGGTTTTCTGGAAGACTTTCTCCAACTCCTCCAGCTGGAACGTGCTGAAGGTGGTGCGGTTACGGCGCTTCTTGCTTTTGTTCTTGGCCAACTCCATGGAGTCGGGGAGTCCCGGGGAAAGAGGGACACGCAGACTGGCCAGGCAGGGGCCCGGGGAACCTTGCAAGTTAGAGAGCCCGTCTCTGGGGCCCCCTCGGCAGTCCAAGGGCAGCTGGGGGAAGCTGGCAGCTTTGGAGGCCTTCTCCTCAGCTGCAATAGAAAACAAAAAGGAGGATGGAAACCGAACCAGGGGGTTTTGTGGGTGGAATAGAGGGAGGGGAAGAGCACTGACGCTTTGGTCTCCGCCTCCCCCTTCCTCTTCTTTCCCTTCCCTTCCTCCCAGCAGCCACCTTCCATGGGAGCCTGGCATTCAGAAGCCTGCTTGCTGAGCCTCCAGCTGGGGAGGGGGCCCTGGGGAACCATGTGCTCTGTGGTCTGGGCGGATCTGCTGGGGCCAGAGAGAGGTTCATTTCGGGGAAGTGCTCTGTGGTGGTGCATCCCACAGGGCGTGGAGGTGCCAGGATTGGCACCACAGCAGGGACCGCCACTTTGGCAAGCCAAGAATTGGGGCAGGGAATGAGGGTGGGATAGTTGACATCTCCCACCCTTGCCAGGAAGCACTCCCTCGTTCCTGACTCTGCAAGCCTTGGTTCCCATGCCATATGCCCACGCCTTTGTTCCCAGGACTAGGCAGGCAATGGACAGAGACACTCAGACCACTTTGGGCTGCTCTGGCTGTGCCTTGTCCTCTGAACCCCAAGTCTCAGATCAACAATATCCAATCTCCCAGCTCTGGAGTAGAAGGGCAAGATGGGACAAATAACTTTCCAAAAGGATGACTTTTCTCATTCCTCCCAAAATTGCAGCGTCTAGGCAAGGACTTGCTCCACCAACAGACAGGTAGAGGCAGCTAGGCTATGTTCAGTGAAAGAGAGGTGGGGGACTAGGGTCACAGTGGGGCACACTCCCCGATTATTCTCACGTCCTTGCCTGATGCTCCCTCCTCAGGAGTTTCTGCCTCCTCTCCCATCGCCATGATTAACAGACAGGGAGGGAGCCTGCACACTGGGAACTGTTCGGAGCAGCCCCACACTGATGCTAACCCTCACTCAGGAGCCCCATGACTGACAGAGCATGGTGAAAAATATGTCACCCTGGTCAGCCCTACGCTCCCTCTCTGGCAGAGACCCCCAGTGTCATCCCCACGAAATCCCTCTTCAAGCGTCCTCTGGGATGGCAGCCACAACGCCACAAAGATGCCCCACCGACTCATATGGCCCCTTCCCTGGCCCTAGGCCTGTCTCCAGCGGGGGCCCGGCTAGCAGGCACCAAGATGCAGTCTCTTCTCAGGGACTTGGTGTCGGTCTCACAGCTGGGGGGGGGGGCCTGGAGAGATGGGCTTCTGAGGTTCTGGGTCAAGACAAGTCCTCTGTCTGCCTTGTGAAGGACAATTTGGACAAGGTCCTCAGCCGCAGGTGGTTAATGACCTCCCAGGACCACCCGGACCATAAAATAAGCTCCTCATGTGTGTCCTGGAGGCCTGGAACAGCCAGACAGGGGCGGCCTCCAGCTACACCCAGCCTGCAGCAACGGCCCAGGCACCAGGTCTCCTTCACAGCTCAGGTGAACTCCAGGGGAAGAAAGATAGCCTCTGCCTTCTGCTCTTGTCCAACACATTTTGCTTCTAGGGATAGTTCCATTTGGTAGGAAGGAGGACTCGTGGAAATTGAATGAAATAACTGAAAGTAGGAGAGCAGGGAGGCTGTTGGGGGCACTCCACACATGATAGGCTTGCAAACCGGCCTGAGAGGGAAGAGTCTTGGCGTTTGGGTTCTCAGGGAGGCTGTCCTGGATTCCAGACAAAAAAAAAAAAAAAAAAAAAGAGGTGCGAATAGCTCAGGGCAGGGGTTCAGAGAGTATTTTAGGGAGCTCCCCAAAGCCTTGAGCTTGCTCATCTCACTGTTGCACCCTTAGTACCTGTCTCAATACAACCTGCCCAGAGGAAATGACAAGATCTGGGGTCCTGGGCTTTGCTTTCCTGATCTTGAGTAACCCAGATGTCGGAGTCAAGGAATAAAAGCGCAGTAGAGTTTTTCAGAAGAGCTGTTCCCTGGAAGAGGCCAAGCCCATTGGCCTCTGCTTACCCGCTATATTTGCCCAGTTTACAGATCTCTCAAAGGACCAGAGTATTGGTCCCCTCCATACTGCCATTTCCTTGAAACCTCCTTGCTCTTCCAGAGGACTCCAAGGGGAGGGCAGCATGCTTCCTCTTTGAGAGATAGGAGTGCTTCTCAAAGAACACCAAGCAGCCTCCTGTGTGACAAGGCCCAGGAGAGAGCCAGAGAGAAATGGGATAAATGAAGCTCTTCAATCAGGGAAAGGCAGCCCAGGAATGAAAGCCAGCAGTTTAAATCTAGGCTTGTCAGGGGAAGGCTGCTCTCACAGGGAGGGCAATGTGAGGTGTGTACAGGAACCTGTGTGCTGGATCCATATTGGGTAGGTGACAAAGAATACTCATGTTGGACTCCAGGAGCCCGAGGCTCGGTACTCTGAGTGTCTTTTACCTGTGTCCTCTACCTGTACAACCGCAGGACCCTAGTGGCAGTCTGTCCAGAGTGAAAGCTAAGAGCCAGGACTGAAGTCTTGAATGTGCCAAAGAGCTCTCTGACCCTGACCCAGTCCTCACAGCTGCGGGGCTCCTGGCCTCAGAGGTAGGAGAGATTCTATCAGATGCTGCCTCCAAACAACTGTGCAGCGTTGAGCAGCACCTCCAGGCTGACCACACAGTGCCCTACTGCCCAGATGGGTGACTTCCATTGGAGCGGCAGCAAGACCAACCACCCAGCAGTCTCCACTGGTTGTAAACATGCTCTGCACTGCGCCTTTCCTGACGCCACGTTGGGGTCCCTAAGTGACCCGCAGAGTTTCTTGAAGTATGAGGTCGCAACTTTAGCGGAAGAGCCAAAGCCACTGTGGACTTTAACACAGGCCCACGATCCGGTGGGGCCTAGGTACTCTTCCTCAAGGCTCTCAACTTTGGTGTAGAGGCCTCAGTCAACGTCAGGGTCTTCAGGTCTTCGGGATGAAGGTCTGAGCCACCCGCAAAACTTCATCAGGAGTCACTTCCAGAGGAGTGGCAACGTCAGGGAGCCAGTTTAGGGACAGACTGTGGCCCCAGAGGAGTAAGAGGAAACCTCAGGGCACTTCTCCAGTCCCGCCGGGCAGCCGCAGGCGGAGGGCGAGAAGGTGGCCGGCACTGCTGGGGCACCTCCCTGGTGCAGAGCAGGGCTAGGCTCTGCGAAGGGCGGCTTGGGGCGCGCGGGAGTCGGGCGGGAGCGAAGCGCGGTGCGCGCAGATGGGGCGCAGCTGCGCGCTCACTGGTCTGGACTGGAAACGCTCCGAGCCCAATTATTTAAAAAGCAGGGAAATAAAGCGTGTTTCTCCTTCGCCGTCACTTCTCTAGTAGACTGCGGGCCCGAGCCCCCGAGGCTGTCCCTCTCCAGCAGCCGCACCGAGGTCCGCTCGGCCGCGGGGCCTCGGGCGGCCCGCGGAGCTCAGGCCGGGGACCTGGGGAGGCGAGCGGCGGCCAGCATCTCCGCGGGGCTCCGCTCACGCCACCGCGCCTCCTTTTCGTTCGGCCTGTTCTCTGCTCAGTTGGAATGTTAATTTTCCAATCCCACTTGTTTTCTTTTGGGGGGGTTCCATTCGTTTAGGATGTACCTTTTCCTTTCGTTTTGTCTGTTCTCTCCCTCCTCGTCTTTGCCCTCCTTCACTGGCTTCGTTCTATCTTCCGCTGCTCCTTTTTCGTTTGCTCGTTCATTTGTTCCTTTCCGGTCTTCTGCCCAGCTTGCCGACTGTCTTTTACCTCTTGTTCTGGCCGCCCTTCTTTGTTATTCGATTCAATTTTCTCCTTCTTTGGGGGTCGTTTACACTTTCTTTGTTTTCTTTCTCTGCATTTCGTTGTCTGCCGGCCTCGCCGCCGTCGGATCTCACTGCTGCGGTCTATATCGCTCACCGAAGCGCGCACAGCGCCAGGACCGTCCCGGCGCCTGGGCGCCCGGTGCAGAGCGCGGTCCTTGGCAGGGATCTGGGCTGGGTCCCGTCCGGGCTGAGCGCTGAGCTAAGCAGAGTACCTGTCCCTGGAGGTGCTCCGGGCTCTGAGCGGCCGCCGCCGTCTGGCAGGGATCAGAGGAGCCAGGCCAACTGCTTCTCATTAAGTCCCAACTGTGGTTTTTATCAGGAGAGCCTCTTTCAAAGGACACAGACACGAAGCTCCGCGGACTCACTCATTTCCTCCGCTGACCCCTACACACCTCCCCACCCTCCCCTACACACTCTCACCAACCCCGGCTGGGCGAAGGCCCGAGCTGCCAGGCCACTCCGTGGAGGCCCGCCAGGCGCCAGCGCGGCACAGGCGGCTTCGGGGCGGGCCGGTTTCGGAGGTCCAGCCCTGGGCCTTGGCTGCAGGATGTGGCCACATAGATGGGGTGGGCGTGTGGAGACTCCTACAGATCGACAGATGTGGTGGGTGGCGGCGAGGCCGCGGGCCAGTCTGCCAGGCTCAGATGCGTTCCGGGTGATGGCAAGGTCCAACCGGCCTTCGCATTCAGGGCGCCAGCACAGGAGTGCGAGGAGCCCAGGGCTTAGGCCTGCCTAGAGCTGTTGCCAACGGCCCAATGCCGAAGATCTGGTGCAGGGATGCTGAGACTGCGAGAAGAGTGGCCATCACCGTGCATTACGACGGGGAGGCCAGGTTAGTCCGTGAATTAAGAACATTTTACTCGGGCTGGAGCGCTGCGGAACCAGCTGTGGCCGCTCCGCAGAGCGCCTAGCGCAGGCAGCGACCTTCTCGCGGAGGCTGCGCTGGAGGAGGAGAGGCAGGCAAGGCCAGGCCGCAGCCCGGCTTGGTTACTCCGGGTCAAGACCCTGCTTCTGCGGCTTCAGTGGGTGCCAGACAAAAGTTGTGCACGTCTCTTGCAGCGTCGGGGCTCAGTGTGGCTCCCAGGCCTTCTGCCCTGTCCGGACTTCCGTGTCGGTTGGTGGTAGTTCCAGTCGAACTCCGGCCAAGTGTGATCTCTTCCCGGCTCGGGCCGCTTTTGCCCCAGTGGGCGCCCGGCCGTCCCTACTTCACCCTCCCTCGACCTCCCGCCTCCCAGTCCCGTCGCCACCCGGGACACGGGTGCCTATGCCTCCTGCACCGCGCTGGCCTTTGCCTGGCGCGGGCCAACCTCAGTCTGGCTTCTGAGGCAGCCAGAGCGAAAAGCGAGATGGGCAAAAAGTTAATAGGCGAGCGGGAGACAGAAGCCGGAGGCCCGGGCGGGCCAGGGTAGGGAAGGAGAGAGGGTCGGGCTGCACGCTACCCTCGCGTCGCGTTACCTTCCGCGGGGCCTTCGTAGAAGTGGCCGCCGTTGAGCGCTGGGCCTGGCCCTAGGTCTTGCAGGTACTTGGCGGGCGGCTTGGCGGGCTCTGGGAGGTACGGCTCCAGGGGTCCGCAGGCCGGAAAGCGGGTCAGCCTTGGGCCGCGGGGCGGCGCGGGGTGCAGGTGAGGCGCAGCGCCCGGCGTTCCCTGGGGGCCCGAAGGCTCGTCCCCCGCGGCCGCGTAGGGGCCGGCCGTGGGCCCCACGCCGAAAGGCGTGCAGCGCTCAGGGTCCATGCCGGCTCCGGGCTTTCAGGCCGGCCGCCGGGGCTCCAGGGCTCGCTCCCCGCGCGGCCTGTGAGCGCCCGCCAAGGGGGAGGGACCTGGGCTGGGGGCGCGGAGCCCCCGGGAGCGGCGCGCGCCGCGGGGGGCGGGAGGGGTAGAGGAGGGGGCCGCGCCTCTGACTTAATGCTGGAACTATCCACGTCACGTGCGGCCCCGCGCGGGTTAACCCCTCGGAGCCCGGGCACCCCCTAATTCACCCTGAGCCCGGTGTCCCAGATATTCGAGGAGAGGCGGAGGAAGGCTGCTGTCCTTCGAGGGTAGGATCCTTTTTGTCTGCCTCTCCCGGTACGGTCCTAGCTCAGAGGTGCACCCTGGGGCTGATCTCCTTACCCAGGCTAGTGGCTTTTGCCTTTCCAGCCGTAGGGTAGTGTGGTGACAGACCCCCGACTCTCGACACTTTTAGACCTGGTCTCCCGATATCAGCCTGGGAAGAAGGCAGGGCAGTAGCTGGGCCACCCCTTTTCCTAGCTCTTTTTGCTGAGGATTGGGGAAACAAAATGACTCTACAGTAAGCACACCTCGTTTAGAGACCTCTTGTTTTGAGGAGGGACAGGAGTCACTGGAGACATGGTGTGGAAACAGATCTAAAATGTGAGTGAGGGCTGGGGAGTTTGGGCCTGGACACTATTATTATTCAGCTGCGCGTTCTTGAACCAGTCACTTAGTGTCATCCTCTGATTGTGGAGGTGTGTGGAATCAACCTCGGAGTCTTACTGTGCATTGGTGGCAGGTTTCAAGGTAGAGACAGGCCAGAGCAGACAGGGAGACTCTTGGGTGAAGCTCAGATTGAACAGGACTTGGCACAGGCAGCCTTTGGGCAGGTGGAAGAGCCATAGAAGGGAGAAGCTGCACACATGGAGTGAATTCTTTTCAGAGTGTCCAGGTCCTGTCTGCAATTTAAACTCCCGGGCTCAGTTGCCCGAGGCTTGCCATTGATGGGGGGGGGGGCTTGCATGAATTGAGTCTCCCCAACTAAAAAGAAGCATAGGATTCGAGCAGCAATTTAGCATTTCTGAAAAGAGAAACAACTACCACCCTACCTAAAATTTGGGAAAAATACCAGAGGGCCCTAGAGCTGGGCTCACATCCCCTGGATTGAAAAGCCCTTGGGTCTGGGTTAAACCCTTTATGTTTTCAGTGCTCCAGAGACTAGCAAGAGGGGTGGGGAGTCACACATCATTTGTATTTCATTTGAATTCTCAATTTTTAAAGGAATCTGAGAGGCCTGGTGTGAACACCTCCCTCTTCCGTTGGAGGCTTAGAGGGGGTTTCTTGGCTGTCCTCAGCCAGAGTTGGGCTGTAAATCAAGGCCAAACAGGAACCAGAAGCCTTGCATCTCACAAGAGGTCATTAAGCCATTATTAAACATACCTTAACTTCTCTGAAGCCTTACTGGTTTAAACACCACATTGGAGGCATTATGGCCATTAGGGCCCTTAATCACAAACTGCAGATTAGGCAGAGAGATGGGAGCACCCAGGGCTGCTATTTCTAGTTTAGAGGGAGGCTCAGCCTGAAATTAAGTTTTCTTTCTGGCCAGGGGGATCTATTCTCCAGAGTCCAGTTGATCCCAGCTCTGGCAGCCAACTTGCATTGATCATTAATAAAGTTTTTCAGTAATTGTTGATTGGATATGTTGACTTTCTAGGAGAATGTGTCAATTCAGAACATCTATTCAACAAAATTATCAAGCAGCTTATTTTGGAGGAGGCATGCATGACACAGGAAAAATGTCACCAACAAGTTAAGGAAGGCAGCCTGGATTAAATGCTGAGTCTTTTGCTTCAGATGATAACCTTTTCCAGGTTCAGTTTCATTATCATAAAACTGGGGCACACATATGGACATGGGGTATTTGAAAGACACTCATGTTTTGATGTGTTATGTTAATGTAAGAGATTACGATGATTTCTCCAATAATGGGAGCCCAAATTGCTGGGCTCCATCACGGAAGGCCCCGATTCCAAATGGTCCTGTGCCTGGAGCTGAGCACAGAGACTGGAACTCTGCTGTCCTAGAGACCCACACCTCTTCCAAGCCCAGAAGTTCCTTTTGAGATATTCTCTCGCTCATTGGACAGAATTACCTTGCCGTGATGGTGTTACCAGTTGAAGGCAGGAAGGCCCAGATTACTTTGGGGGCCCACAGGTATATGGAGTTGTCCCTCCCGGGAGGGTTTTCTCCCAGGACCATGCAAGATGGGACACTGAGAGGATCCTGTCCTGCTCCTCTTTTTCAACCACTGGTACAAACTTGTGTCTTTGTCCACATCTGGTCTGGCAGGAGTTTGATGGAGCAGGTGCATAGAAAACACAGTAACAGGCAGGACTCTGAGTTAGTAAACATTCCTGGTTTGGCAGGTGAGGAGATGGTGGGGTACCACAGACACCCTCATTTTACAGATAAGCAGACAGTATTTACATCGTACTTATAGTGTGTCAGGGATTATCACATGTATTGTACATACGATGATTTATTTAATCTTTACAACAACCCCACAAAGTAAGCACAGTTATTAGCCCTGTTTTATAAAGATCCCGAGGCCACGGAGGGAGCCATTCACTCCAGGTGGATACAGCCAGTTATTGGCAGAACCAGAATGTCACTCCAATCTATAGTCCCCTACCCAGTATGACTCTCTTAGACCCTCTTTAGCTAATACACAACTAAGTTAAAATCATTCACCGTGTACCCTCGTTTTCCTAATAGAGAAGTTGGGACTTCTTCCCAAAAGGGAAGTTGAGGCCAGAGTGGACTGGGACAGAGTTGGTCTGAGATGAGCTGCACTGCTACCTTCGTGAGCACCAAGTGGCAGCCACCTGTGCTGGGCAGAGAAAGTAGGGACAAGGCAGTTTTTGCTAAGCCAAGACCAATGAAATAGAGTGTCTAACACCTGAGTAGTTTTACAACCAATTCAGATGTGGGGCTGAGTTTTAAGAGAATTTGTGAGTTCATCATTCATGGCATTTAATAACTTTTGAATTACAATAGTATTTGTCACTGATACCTTGTCCACAGAAAAAGATGAGCTGATAGATGATCCAGAGAATTCTAGGTCATATGATAATAAAACTTGAAAAACCCTCTCACCATCTGCTGAGGAAAAACTACTTTTCAAATGGAAAAGTACTTAATGGCTGTCTTATACTGGCTGATTGTTGAATCTATTCATTTCACTAGGAGGTCCTACTGGTGGCAGACATTTGTTGGCACCAGGATATGTGCCAGACAGATGTGATCCCTGCCTGCCCGGTGCTTACACCTTGCTGGCATGGAACTGTCTCATCACCTTGAAGCAAACCATTGATTGGATATGAACTACAATGGAATATGGTCTTGAGAATAGTCTGGCTCAAGGGTAAGGTCAGTTCTTTAATTAGGGAAATATCGGTTCCAGCTACCTCTTTCCCTTTCATTTTCTACTTTCTTTAGCCTACACTACGTGAAGGACAAAGCTTTCATTCTTCTCCCAGTGGATATCCAGAAGGGGTTGGGATAATGGGAAAAATGTAACCTCAGATCTGAGATTTGCTTGACATTTACAAAACTTCCTTCCAGACAGGAAAAACTCAGTTGCTTTTTTTTCTCTGAAGGGAAGACAGTCAGCATCGCCCTTGTCCTGTTTAGACACCAAAATCCTAAATTGATCCCTATGAAAATTCTGGGTTTGGGAGCCCAAGTAGATTGTTTCTCATTAGTGACATTCTTCCTGGAAGGTCAGGTTAGGAATGGTAAATAAACCTTCAGATCCGGTGTTTCCCCCTCACCCATGGTATTTTTAAAAAGATTTGTGCTGTGGATACTCAGGATCCTCGGCCAAGATTCTGATGATTCAAGCTGAAGTCTGTGCATCAGGGCAAAATTTCTGGGAAGTTAGGGGGCTATTTTTCTTCTTCTGTTGATTTTGTATTTTTTACTAAGAAAGCTATTTAATCTCTCTGTACCTTAGTTTCTCCACTGGTACATTGAGACGAACGATTTTGTAAGTCTGGCTTACTGGACTGAATAAGCTCGTGTTTATACAGAAGTTCCTTGAGGCGAACCCCATCCCTGACCTTTATTTTTCTGGTTATTCTCTCTGCCCATCTCACTGTGGTTGGGGTGAGATGGATAAGAGGAGCAAAGAGTTGGAGCTGTGTCTGTGATGTGACAGTGTGCAGAGGGCCTGAGAGTGTTCTGCCACCCGACTTAAATGTCTTTGTGTGAAGGTAAGTGGATTCTGTGGCAAGTGTCTGTACGGAAAATGGCATCATTTTGTGGAGGAGGTTTTTTGTTTTTTCTTTTCTTTCTCCCCATGTTGGGGATTGAATCCAAGCCCTCACATTCTAGGCAAGCGCTCTACCACTGAACTAAAGCCTTAGCCCCTGTGGAGGAATTTTTGATGAACTTATTCTTGCTTGATGCAAAACATAAAGGGGCAGATTTAGATTTCTGGGCAGTTTTAACTCTTCAATTAATTTTATGCATTCATGCATTCTTTAAGCCTTTGTTGAATTCTTGCCTTGTGCCACAGTGGGACCACACAGAGGATGGAGCCAGAGACTTAAACTTATTCTCAGGGTTTTTCCAGATTAGCCAGCGAGGGACAGAAAGCAATAGGCATTTACATCAACAGTGTGGTTGTGCTGAGGTGGGGGGGGGACACAGAGAGGGATGGGAGCGTGAGAAAGATGCCTCCCAGCCACAGAAGCACTGGGGAGAAGAGGCCATGGGATGCTCTAGAGTGGAATCCTGAAAGTTGGGGAGGGGGGGTCCAGGTAAAGGTGTATGGAGGAGGCAGAGAGAGAGGGCATCCTAGACAGAATGGCCCACAAGTAAGAGAGAAGCAGCCAAATTAGGGGAACTTGGATACATTGCATATTACAGAGCAAGGAAGAGACTTTAGGATGGGAGGAACAGAGACAAAGGTGGTGGAGTCCACAGGAATTTAGAAACACTCCAGAGAAGGGGGAGGTGCTCTACAGACATCTGTCCAGTCCTTAGTGTCTACTGGACACAGCTTCCAACCCTGTTTTCACTAC
The DNA here is from genome assembly GCA_004026905.1 of Hystrix cristata. NCBI lineage: Eukaryota > Metazoa > Chordata > Mammalia > Rodentia > Hystricidae > Hystrix > Hystrix cristata. The sequence continues at coordinate 15,689 of PVJO010002516.1, read as the reverse complement.
AGGGAGAAAGGAAGAGGAAACCCCAGGCCCTGGGAAGTCCCCCTACTCTGGCAGGGGCAGGGAGGGGCAGGACCCACGCACAACGAGTACACAGACATTAAGACAAGACAAAAGTAACAACAAGAGCAAGAATAGAAAGCACAGTGGCTTGTTGAGAGCCATGAAGTGGAGAGTTGAATGGAAGGGACAGAGCATGCATGTGATTCAAGCTGAGCTGGGCAGGGCAGTTGATGAAGACTTTTGTAACGGTGTTTTGGCTCTTACAGAGAGTGCTGGCCAGGGTACCCCTTGAACTCATTTCAGCAGGAAATCCATTGGTTCCAGAGTGCAGATTCCAGATTTGTTATTTTACAGGACTAATAAGTATGTAATTACCACATTTGGGGCCTTTGGAAGGAAATACAAACTCGTGCCACTGAACACCCTAAGAAACATAAGTGGACCCACCTCAGAGTTCTGGACGGAGCTTCGACCATGTCACAGACAATGTGCACTCCCAGCCATGGTCTTCTCTGAATGGAAGAAGACAGAGGGGAGATTGGCCCTAACTTTCTAAGGAACTGGCAAAAAGAGAACGAGAGAGCCTCTACCCAGCCCACTCTGGAGTCTCCAAGGAAGGAGAGGTAATAGATGGGTAACACTAATAACATCCACTGTTTATAGAACACCTGCCATGTGCCAAGCAAACACCATCTCGTTTAGGCTTTATGATGTAATAAAGTTGGTGTTAACATTTCCATCTCACAATGGACTGTGTATTAGTTATCTAACGGTGCATAACAAACCACCTTGAAACTCAGTGACTTAAAACTATAGTTATTATGGGCCAGCTTGGCTGATTGTTTCTGGTTTGGGGTCCCTCAGGACCTCAATTTAGATATCAGTTGAAGCTACAGTATTCTGAATGCTTGACTGGTGCTAGGAATTTGCTTCCAAATGCCTTGCCCACGTGTTGGCAAGTTGACATTGCTGTAGACAAGAGGCCTCAGTTTCTCCCCACGTAGGCCTCTCTTCATGGCTAACTAAATGCTTTCATATCCAGGTAATTGGCTTCCCCCAGAACAGATGGTCTAATAGACCAAGGTAGAAGCTGCAGTTTGGTTTTATGAGCTGGCCTGGGAACTCATACATCATTGCTTCTGCCAGAGTCTGCTGGTCACATAGATCAGTCTTCATTTAGTATAAGCAAGGATTTCGCAGGGCAAAGCTCCTTGGAGGTCATTTGGAGGCTGGCGTCCATAAAATGGTTCAGAAAACTGCCTGTATCCCACCACTGCTGTGTGTTGCTAGAGTTCAGACCCAAGTCGCTGACTCCTCAGGCAATGTCGAGTCAGAGGGGTGGCTGTGTTGATGGGTAAAGAGGTCACAAAGGGGCATAATGGGGTACCTGGCAGCAAATGTCAAAGCCCACTACGCAGTGCCAGTCTCACTGTGTCCCGAGGCAGGTTGGGCATACCCCAGGATAGGGACAAGGCCTGCCCTGTTTTCCTTCTAGCCTGATGCTCAGTGTCAGAGAAGGCAAACTCTTAGAGGTCTGCGTCAGTCTGAGAGCTTATCTCAAGACTCATGAGTCTCTTGGGCCGCATGAGTAGAGGAAGGGAGCAGGCTAATTCCTCCTCTGTGCTTCGCGGAGAAGCATGAGTAGCCTGCTTGAACTCCCTATCTGCCCTGCTGTTGGCTTGGCAGAGAGACACCTAGATGGGTAGCACGGTAGTTTTGCCCCATCTGCAGCATGCCGTGCTCCCTTAGTCATCTTGCACATGCGACACTCAAGGGAGCTGAGCACTCAGTGGGGCAGACTGGACTCAGCAGGATGAAGGGGCTCACAGGGCACCTCCTGTCAAATCCTTCTCACTGATTTTTTTTTTCTCTTGGGGAAACGAGATATGGATCTATGAACGATTCTCTAGAAATATAAGATGTTTGGTAAGGGTGAGCATCCTGCCCTTGCTGAGGATTGTTTTGTTTTTTGTTTTGTTTTGTTTTGTTTTGATGCTGGGGATTGAACTCAGGGCCTTGTGTTTGCTAGGCAACCTTGCTGAGGCTTGAATGTGAGCCAGAAGGGGCCGTCTACTCCCAGGCCACTGCTGGGTGGAGAAGGAAACCACAAGAGGGTCAGCACCAATCCCAGGGCTCCCAGCTGCACATCCAGTGAGACCGAAGCAATGGACCCCTCCCGGAGAGTCCTGAGGTCTTTGAGCTGCAGCCTGAGAAACCTGGAGGGCTATCAAAATGTGGACAGATGGGGAGGAGGGTGGTTGCTGGCCTCAGGTGAAGTGAGTGGGGCATGCCAGGGCACAGGAAGCTGCTTGGTATCTCCTGTAGAGAGAGGCTTCTATGAGGGAGTAGCAAAGATGATGAAGGACAGACTGGGTAGACGAGGAGGCAGCTGGTGTGAAGAATGGGACCTGCTTTCCATATCCTGCAGACCGGATATTTTGCTGTTTGATAAAATTCATAAAACAGTGGAGCCGACTGATTTTGCTGCTGCCTGAATGGAAGTATCCTAAGAACGCATTAAAGACTGTTGAGAAGCAGTGGGGCTACTGCTCTGGTTATTTAGCAAGGGGATGAGAGTTATGCTTTATGAAGATAATTTCAGTCGCTTGATCAGAATAATAATAGGGTTGGTTCCTTTAAGTATCTTATCTTATTTAATTCTAACCCCCTTCTGAGAAAGGTATCCTTAGATCCATTTTACAGATGAGAAAACTAAGGCACACAAAAAAGAACTTGCCAAGGGTAGCAGGGGGAGGGAGATAGGAGTAGGTAAGATATTGGTCAAAGCATGAGGTGACAAAGGTCTGCCCTGGGGTGTGGCTGAGGGAATGGAAAGGGATGACTACAGGAAAAGGGTATTCACAGGAAGATATGACCAGACAGGGGTAAGGAGGGGACGGGTATGTGGATGATCAGTAGCCCAGAGAACAACCCCCTCTCTATCTGGCACTAGTAGATAGCTGGCCCTCAGGAACATGTCTTCAGGGAACATTTCAAAGTTTTCCATGGAAAGAAATCCTTCCCCCACCATGCATTGTAAACAGCAAGCCCCAGGCTACTCACTGGGCTTTGGGGATCTGTTTAAGGGGGCAGGCAGAGAAAGGAGGGGTCACAGCAGCCTCTCCAGGCTTGAGAAGCCTGGGATCAGTGCCGTCCAGGTAATGGCACTGAGCACACTGGGTCCCATGTGAGGGCTGGCCTGGGTGGTGCTCTCTTGATCTCAGAGAGTGTAGGCCATCCTGGAGGCTGCGCTGAGAGGCCCCAGGTAGGGGCAGAGTAGAGAGCCCAGTCCCTAATAGCGCATCATTCCCACAAAGCAAGCAGGATGCTGGGGGCAGCAAGCAGGATGCTGGGGGCAGCGAGCAGGAAAGACCAGGCTGGTGGCTATTTTGAATCTCCCTGTGGTGATTATGAAATGTCTTGTCCCTTTAAAAGGATGCAGAGGGCTGAACTCCCCTGCAGGGGAAGGGGCTGTCTCCATGAAATTTCCATAAAAGTTTGGGATTGAGATGATGGTAATGACCTGGAAGCAGCTTGGGAACAGGCACTGTGAGAGGCCGATTGGGATGGGGTGATAGAGGAGGCCAGCCTGCTATGGAGTGCGGGACTCTCTGGTAGCATGTGAACATAGCACGCTGTATGTGTGCTCTGTGTAGCTATGTCTGCCTAACCAGGCGAAGCCTTGGAGCCCTGCGTGTGATTTGGGGGCCCCTTGAAGCAAAGAGTAGGCAAGCCCTGGATTTTGCAGGGTCCTCACGGGCGGGTATCTATAACCACACTGACCCCCGATGCCTAGGGAAAAGCAGATCTGTAGGCACATTCACACCAGATACGTTGGACAAAGAGACCGGATATTTTGCTGTTTGATAAACTTCATAAAACAGTGGAGCTGAGTGATTTTGCTGCTGCCTGAATGGAAGTATCCTAAGAACCCATGCCAAGAAGATAAATAAGACCGTGGCTCCAGGAGGGGAGCTGAAACAAATGTGCAGTGAAAGGTACATCAAAGTAAAACTAGTTCTCCTGACTGGGGCCTCTGTGTGTGGCGAAGTGTGTGTGCATGTGAGCATTTGTGTGCACGTGTATGTATGTGTGTGTGTGCTGGGGCAAGTGTTTGGCAGATACTAGGCCACATTGAGGGGCCCAGAGACATACCGTGGGCTGTTGCCAGCCCTTCTGAAGGCAGCCGTCTACACACCAGGCCTGCCTGGGGCTTAGCTAGGATCAGGCCCAGTCCTGCTTGGCACAAAGGAAAACTAGCCCTGACAACTGCCGAAGGATCTGGGTCCCCCCTCATCAGCCAGTTGAGGGAACTCTGGGACATCTGTACACAGAAATCAGAATCCTGTAGCAGATAGGATGACCAGCCCTTGTTGGTCAACTGATTTATTCTGTGTAGGGACTTCAAGCTGTCTCTGATCATTTCGTGGAGTGCTGGAGAAACACGGGGCCGTGCGATAGAATGGAATGTTAGATCTGGGTGGGTGCTTCAAATTGTCTAGTCCAAAGTTCTCAGAGTGAAGTCTTCAAGCCAGCAGCAACATCTGGGAACTTGTTAGGAAGGCAAATGATTGGACCTCACCCTAGAATTATTACTAAGCCAGAAACCCTTGGCGAGGAGCAGCCATCTTTGTTTTAGCAAGGTCTTTTCTTTTTTGAGCGGGGAAGATGATTTGCTGATACACTCTAAAGTTTGGAAACTTTACTTAGAAATGAGGGACTGGAGTCTTAGAGGAGGACTATTGGCCAGACCACACAGTTAATTAGGACAGTTACTTTGCCCCTCACCTATATGGCCTCATATTTATTTTGCAAATTACATGAGAGGGGAATTTTAATAACTTTTTCTTAGAGGCAATTATTGTGTATTTGTATATTTTCCATTTGTTAATAAGCTATTTAGGTCAGTAGTGTTGCTGGGACTCAAACTCAAACTGTGGATTATTTGCTTTAAAGTACCAGCTCTGGCAAGTGGACTTGGACCTCTCTTCCAGTTCCACAAGCCTAGGCCGACAGGCCATTCTCCCCTAGCTGGCCCTAAGTCAGTGAAATCATCTTCTCTGTCTGTCCCAGATGCTCTCTCTGTAACTGTATCACCAGCCTCATCATCTCGCTCATGGATGTTTTGATTAATAATCTCTCTGTCAACTTGCCAAGCCATTAAGGGTGGACTGGTGGGGTTAGTTTTTCCTACTGGCCTTCTTGCCTGTCTTGAGAGGACCTGCCTCTCCTTCCAGCTCTCGCAGTGGGTGCAGCATGTTTCCAATATCGCATCAGTGTTTCCCCCGACAGAGTAACTCTTTAATGGGCCAGATTTGTTCTCTGTACCAGAAACATGTGGGCTCTTGTCAGATGCTGCTGTGAGAACGAGTTGCCATCTACCATGGCCATCTGGTCACCCCTTGGGGCTCCCCTCATTGATCTCAGAAAGGCAGTTTCCTCGATCGGGTGGTGTGAGAAGGAGGGAGGCCCCTCTGAGACTTCTGGGTGAGTAATTCTGTAAAGAGCAGAACCACAATCAATAGCATGTTTATATCTGTCCGGATTCCTGGGAGAGTCATACAGAAATCTGTTTGGTCAGAGTTCCCTAGCAAACAGAGAAGGAGCTAGTTTGCTTTGTGCAATGTAAACTATACCTTTTTGAATGTGAGTGAGAGGACAGAAATCTTTTCTCTTCCTCCTCCAAAGGCCTGGAATGAGATGGATGGCAAGGGGCTAGGAGAAGAAAGCCCAGGACAGGACAGAGTTCCTGGCCCCTCTTGTCAGGGTGAGCTTTCTCTGGCCCCAAACCTTAGTAAGCTGGACTCTTGCTCTCCTGGGAACATGAGTTTCTTTTCCTAAGCCCTGAGATGTCCAAAGCCCTCCTTCCTCACCTCAGAGAGCTGTGATGCCCACCAAGGAGGATGTTTTTTTCAGTGTGCCGATTTCGTTCCTCCTCTGCTTTCCCTGCCCAGTCAGGGGCCTATAACCTGTAGTTAAATAATTAAATAATTAATGTCGATTTAAGTTTATTTCATTCTGAGCATTTCACGAAGCCCTAAAAGTCACTGGAGTCTCACTGGAGTCTCCCTGGAGCATTGCAAAACCAGGTTTGGAAATCTCGGATGAAGAGAATGTTGGCCAGTCGATGATAGACAAAGCAGAAGCAGAAAGTGGTGAGAGAAAGAGCTTTCAGTTTCCACTGGGACCCCCGACTAGGCTCCAGGGCTCTGGCTGGTTTAATAGAGATCAAACAATTGTTGATTTCGTTCTGATGCACAGAGAATAGAAATGGAAAGAGATAGCGCCAAGGCGAGACAGAGACGGAGTCTCTCTGGAGCGCCCCACCCCAGCACACATCCTTTTAGAAGAGACTGTCCCGAACCGCCGGTTCTCTGCTCCACCGAAACCCAGGGGATTTGGGGGAAGCCCTCTTAATGGATTCAAAGTCTGCTCTTTTGATTCTGGCCCCTAAAAACTTGCCTCCTGCCTCGGAAGATTTATTTTATTAAGTGCTCCACACCTGAAAGCAATTGAGTCTCGGCGTGGGTGCGGGGAGCTGCTCAGGGGGGCGAGGAGCCGCGGCGGCTCCCAGCTCCTCTCCGGCTCCGCGCCCTGCGCCTGCCGGCGCCTCGGTCTCGGCAGCGCTGCAACCTCACTTGCATCCGCCTCCCGCCAGCGTCGCGCAGAGCCCGGGGCGAGAGTGGGGGAAGGAGAGGTACGTGGGGCGAGCGCGAGTAGAGTCGGACGTGGACAAGGGGCTGCGTCCTGGCGCCGCGGTGCGGGACGGTGTCGCGTCCGGGTCCCTCCCGCGCGCCCTCGCCAGCTCGCGGGGCTGTTCGCCGCGCTGCCCGAGAGTCCTCTTCTAAGATGGGAATAAGAGAGAGATCGAGATAGATAAAAAGCATTCAAAGTTCAATGTCAACTTCACGTCTCTATAAAATCAGATCAAAGGGAACAGGCGCTCGGTCTCTTCCTGGATCTCCGGGGGGCCCCGGGGCGCCCCTGGAGTCGAGCCCGCGCCCCCCCGACGCGCTCTTCTCTCCACCCGGGGCCGCAGGACTCAGGGGTCGCAGCGTGGAGCCCGAGTTGGTCCTGGGCGCAAGCGGAAAGAGCGCGGTGTTGTGAACTTGGAGCCTGGCAGAATGACAGCATCCAGCCCGGTGCCATCGCAGGGCCCGGCCTGCCGGGAGCGAGCTGGGCGCCAAGCTGGAGACCGCGGGGCGGTGAATGCGGGTCCCCGATGGATGGACAGACGGCGCGAAGGCCACACGCCAGGAGGGTGGGTGCTGGCGGCACCGGCCCCGCTGCCACTGGCCACTCGTCTTCCTCCGTGGGTGACCACCCGGCAGATCCCCCGCCGCCGTCGGTTGTCCCTGCTGGCTGTCTTCCTGGGGCTCTTGTGCAGCGCTCTGGACGTGTGCTTTCATTTTCTCTTCTTTCTGAATTCCACTCTTTGATAAATTTACGTGTGTGTGTGTGTGTGTGTGTGTGTGTGTGTGTCCCTTTGTCTTTCTAAAACGATTCTTCTAAAGTGAATGACAAAATGGAGATTTCCTCTAATGCTGAGTGGTCACAGGCGAATTGGGTGTTTTTAGAAACCATAAACCCGTAATCCAACAGAACCTTTAAGGTTATGGCTACAAGAAATGTGAGTGGAGATAAACCCTCATATCTTGAGAATAAATATGGAGAATTTTATCACTGTCAAAATTACAGTCTCTTTCTCTTGCTTCACATAAAAAAGAATTGTAAATTGTGGACATTCTCTGTGTGTATCAGTTTTATGTACTGTAGCATTCCACCCGTCCTGACATAAATTTCCATGTCTGCGGAGCCTGCTCGAAGGTAAAACCACATGTGTATTTTGGGTGCTTGCGTGTGCTGGCACAGTTCACTTGTGGCAGTGGACAATCCCTGATAATGGACATTGGAAGAAGGGTCCCTAGCTGGGCCTGAACGGAGGGTCATTGTGTTTGGACACCTGGGAGAAATACTCTGGACTCACATTAGTAAATAAACCAGCCAGAGAGGACCTTCACCTCGTACACAGTCTGGAATTACAGGAAATACACAAGCAGAAAAAAGGACAAAAAATTAGAGAGGCCAAGGAAAAAAGGGTTTGAGAGAGAGAGAGAGAGGGAGAGAGACAGAGAGAGAGGAAGGAAATGTATAGGGACCCACACAGCATTGAAAGACACAAAAGGAACAGAAATCACAAAAAAACAGATTGTGGGAGGGAAAAATTCTAAGAGGAAAAGGGAAGAGAGAGAACACCATTGGAAAGAGAAGAGAGATGAACAGATAGAAAGAGTAGGCAAAAAAGTTGTTGAAGAAGAAATGCATTAAGAGGGATGAAGAGACAAAGGGCTGTAACCCAAAATGGGGTGGGGTGGGGTGGGGTGGGGAGAAGATAGATGCCTTGGAGGCTGGAAGTCACCCCAGGGCCAGGCGCCTGGCCTCCCGGGACCTTGCTTCTCAGGTTTCCCCAGTGTAAGGGAAATCTAGGGAAGCATTTGTGGGCACCGTCTGTTTGTTTGCTCCATGCCCGGATCTGATGATGCCGTTGATTTGGTTTTTAAACAGTGGGTTTGCAGTCTTCTGGGCTGGAGCAGGGGTCTGCTAGTCATCCTTAGACCTGCAGATTGGATTGAATTTCGGCCACTTTGATGGTCCTGTAATCGGCTGCAAGTTTTCCAATTTCCAGTCTCCTCTACTCAGCTGGGGTTGAAAGGGTACTTTAAAGACGCCTTTGATAATGTCTTATGATTACATATTTCCATAACAATTTTCTTTACCAGGTCTTTATGTCTGATGCAGCCCCAGATGTTCTGGGGGAAGAAAAAGAGGACCAGTCCTCTCTGTCCCAGCCTGCGAGGCACTGGAAACAGGCAAAGGGAGGCAAGCCCACGTGTTATGGCACCACATCCTTTTCCAGGGTTTCTCTGCTCTTGTCCCGTGTCTCTACCTTTTCTTCAGCCACGCTTTCTCAGGGTGAGGGACCCATCCTCAGGATGCAGCTCTGATACAACTGGGTCCTAGATGCCCATTTCCCCCAAATTTTCCCATATCCTGGTTCCTCTTTCATAATCTCTGCTTGGTGGCAGTTTGTGGAGTCAGCAAACTCAATGTCATAGGAGGTCAAATTGGTTCCAGGTGCCTCTCCTAAAGAATGTGAACAGGCCCTTCTTGAGACACAGTATCATCAGCAGCTTCAGGAGGCATTTCCTTCTTCCTCTAACACGTACTGAACATTGTAGGAAAGGACAAAGACGCACGCTAAAGTCAACCAAACATCTCCCACCTTTGACTAATACAGTGTATACATTGCTGGGGAAATGAGGCAGGTATGCAAGCAACTTAGGCAGAGCTTGAGTGAGTGTGAAGAATGCAGAAAAGAGGTATCATCAAGTGGCTACCACTTTCAAAGGCAGCATCTGGGAAAGCTTCGTGAAGGACTAGTATTTGTTCTGGGTCTTTGAGGAGGTGGAAGGTCAGACTGCATGGTGAGGGGGAATGTTAGGCAATACGGCAGACCCACAGGACACTTAGTAGTGGCCCCTCCCCAAAGCAGACCTACGTGGAATAAATTTCTCTCATTTAATGTATTTCATCCAATATTTTTTAAAACAGGGGGTTGGGGATGTAGCTTAGTGGTAGTGTTTGCCTAGCACGTGTGAGGCCCTGAGTTCAATCTCAGTACTGGAAAAAAAAAAAAAGAACAACAAACAACAACAACATCAACAGTAACAAATATGTAGGGAGCTGATTTGTTGTTGGAATAAGTTTCTCTCATTTAATACATTTTACCCAACATTTGTTAAAACAGCCCTGAGGTACAGAAGTGGAGGAGCCAGGTCCCTGCCACCTGGGCTCTGTTATAGAGCATATTCTGCAGAATTCCAAGACCTACTCAGGGCTGCCGGGGCAGTAAGTAGAGAGCAGCCAGCAACCTTCGGAAGTTCAAAGACTCCATGTGAAGTTTCCTTTGGAAGAAAGGTGCAGAGGAGAGTCTCTCCTGCTTGAAAATACAGAAAACTCCCTTGTTCTTAAGAGTTCGAGTTATGAAAAATAGCTAAGCGAATAATTAGCTAAAAGTGTAAAAGTGTTCCAGGAACCAAAGATTATGATTAAGCTGTAATCTAATTCTGGGCACCTGAGCTTCAATTTTAAAAACCTCCAGACTCCCTTCGGTGCTCTCCTGGTCTATGTGCTGTGAGTAGGGTATGCCTCAGTCTCGAGGCTGCCGTGCTCTCTGGCCTGGTCTTCCCATAGCCTGCTCTCAACTCCCATTCCCCAGCTACTTGGGAGTGGCTGGGTTTCAGCTGTTCCTAGAACACTCAGGGGACTAGTTCTAATAATATCCCCAGGCCAGACCCCAAAGATGGGGTTATCCAGCAGGCTGAGGTTGACTGCAGCCAAGTAACCCCACACTCCAGTTTTGGATGTACCCCATAAGTTGCAATATGATAAAACGCCACCAGGGGGCAGGACAGAAACGTGGGGCTCGGCTCCAGGAGGGACACGCTTGATTGGTGTTAGTCACAGCACATGCAGAGAGCACACTGTCACCTCCTGATGGTGTGAACCAAGATGCATGTGAACAGCTCCTACCTGCAGGATGCTTACAGTTGCCTGGTGACTTTGGTGATGCAATCCCTCACCTCCTTAGGCGGGCAGAGGGCTCTGTCGCGGTTGGAAGCGGAACCCTGGGCTCTTCGAACACCTATCCTCCAACCCCCAGCAGTCAATGCTGTGATCCAGCAGCTTAACCTCTGCCCAAAGTCCCCACGGACTTCTCCAGCTTCGGGATTCCAGGTGGGGCCGCACCTGCCTAAGATGCCCCAGGCACGGCTGGGGCACAGTGACCACTGTGGGCTCCTTGTAAGTGAGACGCCTGAGGGTACAGGATGCTGGAGCCGAAGGCCAAGATGTCCCAGTTAGGGGAAGACACGCCGGCTCCTGTCTCCTCTCAACCCTCCTATTCCAGGACAACTCTTCTCCAACCTAAACTGGGGTGTGCCTTATGTCCCTCTCCTGCTCCCCAGCTGAGGAAGGCGGGTACCTGCAACAGGACAGGTCAGCCCACCATGCTGGGGCAGGGAGAACGTCACTCAAAGACTAGATGTGCCCAATGAGCTTAGTGTGTGCTTGTCTTGTGTGTGTGGGGAGGGGCAAGCAGGGAGCTTGCAGGGCATCCCCCTCCTCCATCTTGCCCTCAATCTGGGATGTACTTTAAGCTGCTGTCTGCTCGGGGGCCTGTGCCGAGTACCTACTACGAGAGGAAAAGAGTGAATTAGACACAGTCCCCACCCTTGGGGACAGGTTTGCAGAAACATGCTCCAGAGGCCCTACTGGGTGGGCTGTTTGAACAGATGACAGGAGTAAGATTCCGCCTAGGCTTTGAGGGAGACATTATCACTGATCTGGTACACGGTAGGTACTGCATTAATATTTGGTAAAACACAAAAGGAGGGGAGAAATAAGCAGGCATTCAAACAAGGGTGTTCATCATCCCACATTGTGGGCTTTGACAATTCCCTAGCCAGAGCTGCTCCCGGGGTCTCCAGCCATTCCAGATTTGCAAATGAGAGTGCTGGTCTGGGAAGTCCTTGAGTCCTGGCAGACCTGGGTGCTTGGTCACCCGAGCTTCTCCTCCCCTTGGAAAAATACTCCCAGGACCTTTCCTCCTGGGCCCTGCCTATGTCCTCTCTTTCTCCTACTTCCCTGCCCAACAGGGTCTCCTCTCAGGTCTCCTGGGCCCAGCCTGCCCCAGCCGTGACCCCCCCAGCCTGACCTCTGAGGCTGTCCACTTCCCTTTCACTCGGCCATTCTGATAAGGAGACTAGAAACAGGTTTGCCCTTTCACCTCTGCATATCTCTCTGCAGAGCCTGTGGATCCCCACATCCTGGGTCACATCCTGCAAGGCCCTGTGCCCAAGGTTGCAGGCCAGCAGTCCAAGACTTTAGGTGAGAAAGCAGTGTGGGGACAAGGGGCAGCACAGACACAGCCTTGGGGGATGGGCCTCTCCCCATTTTAGCTGAAGACAGTCCGAGAGCCTGCTCCCAGGGCACACAAGCTGACGGAAGAGGATGGCTGAGCTGACCCATCCCTCTCCAGAATTTTGACTGACATTCTTGATGGAATTGGCCGGATGTTTCTCCTTCGCAAGAGACATGGCCTCGAGCAAGACAGCTGTGCCTTCCCCAGCCCAGCTGCAGCTGGAGGTGCTGAGAACCCAGAACCCACACTTCCTACTCTCGGGATAACATCACTGGGCCAAAAGGTCTCCAGAGAAGGGGTGCGGGGGCCTCTGTGAGGTCCCAAGAGGGTCAGCACGACTTGCATCTGATTACTGCCTGCCGTCTGCCCTCTGTGCTCTGGAGCTCTGCTGTCTGCTTGGGTCTGCAGACGCCACATTGGTCTTCTCACCTGGTACTGGCAGCAGTGCTGCATGGACCATCTAGTTCTCAGGGGCACCTCAGTGTATGGCAAGGCACTGAGTCATGCCAACGTCCTTCCCATTTTTGAGTTGGGCACTATCTGGGGACATTTTTGTCCAGAGCTTCCTTCCCTGTGAAATAGAAGTGCGATCAGATAAAACTTGTATGCAGAAAGATATTTTATTGTAATGTTTGCTGACTTTGTTGTAATCTTTCCTGCCATGAATCGAAAGGGGGGTGCATATCATTGGTAACAATTTCAATTTTGTGGCCTTGAGATATTAAGAATAGAAAAGAGAATTTTTCTTTTGGTGAAATCCCATCACAGCAACTACCAAAGAGGCAGCATGTTACTCACCTACAGCCTACGGTGGGCAGCGAAGGGGAAGGAGGATGTCCCCACCTTTAACTTTGGATAGTGTGGGTCATTATGAGCTTTGTGTCTGAAGATGAGGCTCAGGGCTCATATTTTTTGTTTCTTCATCTTTTAGAGTCATGTTTTCCGGACTTTAATCATTTGAGTAGAACCTGTAGGATTTTGGTCACATCTGAAAGCTACTTGTTACAATTAACATTTTTAACTTACTGCATACACACACACATACACACACACACACACACACACACACTCCACATCTTTTGAAAGCAAATTTTACATCCTTGCCGTAAATGGAACACTAGTAGCAGTTGCCATAAACAGAAGCAGCTATAAAAATAAATAAAATAAAAAGATAGAAGAGTTATTACATTGTAGCTGGGGTTGCCTGTAGAAGGCTTTGCCTCTCAGGTTTGCTTTGCTTTGCTGAACAGGAATGTTGGCAAGTGTTAGGTTGTGTCTCTCTCCTCCCATTTGCCACATCTTTGGGGACCAGATGCAGCTATTATTTGAAGGGCACATCGTAATCACGTAGGAAAGAGAATTGGAGAGGAATGATTTCTTCATCCTACACTCAGGGCACTATCCAAGATTATCTGTGGTTCCGCCCAGGGATCCTGAGTTGTCCCTGGGCTTGTTCAGGAGTCTTCCCGTGGCCACTGGCCTGGAGGTCCTCTCCTAGCTAGTTTCTGCCGTGCCTTCCTGAGCACTCTGCCATCAGACACCCCCCAGAGCCCCCCGCAGCTGGAATCTTCAGCGCACAAGGAGAACCTAATGGGGATGCTGGAGATGAGGGTGCTGGTCTTCGATGTTGCCAGAATGTTCCAACCTTGTGAGACAATGCTGGAAGGATCTACTTTCCTCTGTGGAGTGACAGGGACTTTTCTGCAAGAGTCTGAGGCAAGCCTGAGCTTGAACACTGCAGGGAGGTGGAGCTGTGCTTCTTGCTGCTGCTGCTTCCTGTGTGACAGTCTCTCTTCCTCCTGCTCCTCTGTGTTCTGGACTTGTGTCTGGCTGTCTTGTCCCCTTGCAGACCTAAAGGCATGTTGGCTGTCACATGTCCAGACAAAGTAGACCCTGGACTCCCCACAAACCTGCTGCCCTGCCAGTCCCCTATCAAGTCCAGATCCAACCTGCCCATCTGCTCTGGTGGCTCCACCTTCCAAACCTGCCTAGAATGGGGTGACTTCTGCTGTCATCTGGGGCCTGCCCCCACTCTCTTGCCCAGACTCCCGCAGTGCTTTCTAGCTAGTCTCTCTATCTCTCCTCCTTTCCACACACCAAAACCAGAATGATCTCTTGAATATTTAAGTCAGCTCTTATCTTCCCTTGGCTCAAAATCCTCCCACTGTTTCTCATGACACTCAGAACAAAACCCAGATTCATTCCATAGTCAGAGCCTTGCCCACCTTTCCTTTTCCTCGCACCCTCTCTCCAGGGCTCTGCACTCTTCCTCCATGAGGATCTCTTTCTATTGCCTGGACACTCCATCCTACCTCAGGGCCTTTGCTCCTGCTGTTCCCTCTGCCTGGAGTACTCTCTCCTGCATCCATACACAGGTCCCGTCTCACCCCTTCACTTGGTTCTGCAGCGCCTTAGTGAGGTCTCCAGACCATCCTGAGATGGCCTCCCCTCCACCCTGCTCTAACCTCTTACCCTGGTTGGTTTTTCCTCGTAGCTGTTATCACTATTGACATTGTTTGTCTGAGTGAATCATTATTTCTTCTTCACTTTTGAAGGATAACTTCAGCAGATACAGAATTCTAACTCGGTGGGTTTTCTTCTTTTAACATTTCAAATATTCCCTCTCTTGCTTGTTTGGCATCCAAAGAGAAGTCTAATATAATCCTTGTTCCTCTGTAGGTAGTTTCCCCCCCTTTCTGGTTTCCTTTAAGATTTGTTCTTTGTCTTGATTTTCTGCAGTTCAAATATGATCTATCTAAGTATTTGGTGTTTACTCTTCTAGATATTCTTTTTGTTGACCTTGTATTATTTATCTATTTATTTGCTTCTTTGTTTACTGACTGCCTTCCACGTGAGACTGTAAATGAGAAAAGTTCACGAGAAAGAACTTTGCCTTTCTAGTCCCCACTGGACAGTCTTAGGAGCCAGCATCATTCAACAAATATTTGTTGAATAATGAATGAATGATCAAATATAGAATGGTAAGTTTGTATAAGAAAGCGATCTCAGAGTAATTAACACTGTAAAATATTTTGCGTTTTCTTTTCTTTTTTATTTTATTTTAGTGGTACATTTTAGATAGACTTAATGATAACATTCATCTTAGGGAATTTGTATCTGTACGTGATATATCTTGCTGCTTCTTTTTTTCCCATTCCCTTCCCCTCCTTTCTACCCCCTCCTCCCTCCTTATTTACAAAAGCTTTGTTTCCATTTTTCTCTCCTTCTACTCTCTTTCTTTCTTGTCCCTCCCTTCCCTTCCCCCTCCACCTCTCCCATTCTCCCTCTTATTTTCTTTATTTGAAGTTATTTCATCTATTATATAAGTCAGTATAAAGTTGTCAAATAGACTTGTTGGAATCATATTACTAGCAATGACCTGCTTAGTGAGTAACTACTATAGTCACACACTCTTTGATGGTTTTCACATATGGTAATTCATTTACTCCTAACCAGAACTCTTTAAAGTAAGTACAATTATTTTCCTCATTCTAGATATGAGGAAACTGAAGCACAGGGAAGGCAAGTAACTTAAACTCACACAGATACCATAAGAAACAGCTAGATTTTGAACCCACAAAGTGTGGTCCCCAAGGCCATTAACCTAACCTCTGACTTGTGCTTCTACTTCCCTTGCATTGAGGCATAAGCCAAGCATACTAATCCCAAGTACGTGGCTCGAGAAACTTCTCTGTACGTTTTGACC